>JASDQU010241766.1:76806-112422 GCA_032191745.1 Picea mariana | reverse complement strand
ACTCTGAAAATAGGTGATGACATCTGGAAGAAGTGTCAATGATTCATGGGCATTGATAGCCCAACAAATTTCATAGGTCTTCAAAAAATATAAAAAACAACTGCAATAGTCACAAAGTAAGACCCACCGTAACATGAGAGAGTGTTGAAGTCGAATTTTATGGGGTTCAATGACAGAAGAGAGAAATGATGGTTCTCTCTGTGTCGTCCAAGACTCTTCATTGTAAAGGTAATGAGAGTCAAGATACTGTCGCCCTTCTGGAAACTATGTTGATGTCGACAGAAAGGAAGACACGACTCCAAGAAGAAAAGGGCTTAATGAAATCCATTGGATGTGATCAAGAAATACTGAGGAACATGGATGAAGTCAAGATGGGGTGAGATTCAAGAATTCCCTTGGTTGGGGATATATGTGAAGTGTGAGTGGCAGCAACCGTGAAACTAAATCTAGCGCTAGGGGGATGACTGGACGTGGGTTAAATTGTGCCCAAGGCATGACAAAGTGAACAAACTCAGAGATTGTAGGTACATGGATGGTGGGATACTTAGGGTTTATGGACAATGTCAACAAGAGTAGAAGGTAAGGAATGCCCCAAACAAAGGTGTCAGGGGTTGCTTTGCTGGAAAAGAAGGTCACTAAAGGCGACAACAAAAAGCTATGTAAATGTCAAAAAGAAAGGCTTTGTACAGTTACCAAATGAATAAAGAATAATTTGGGATAAGTTTGCAAATACAGAAATGGGTGCCCTAGTGCAAAATGGCTTGGCTTATGATGGTGCAAGCTGTGTGAAAAAACTTATGGAGGGCGGGGGCCCCATGGGTGGGTTTTTGTATGAGTTAAATGAATGGAGGGAAATTTGCAGATGGGCAAACTGATTGTGGATGAAATAGAAGGTTAATGATACTGCAGAGGTGCATTCAAAGTGAAACCATGATGCTATATCTTGGGAGTCCATTGGGAAGGCTAGCATAATGAGGAGAAGAAGTATGTGGTTGATTCTTGGAAATGCGTAAGACTATCAGGACTCCCAGACATAGGGGGTGAAAGTGGCATGAGTGTGAAATGAGGGGGACTATGAATGGGACAAATCATGTGGGGGAGAATGCTACCAGGTGACAGTACTTGAAATGTAGCGGAAGTGACAGTACTGTAGAGCCATGTGTGAGGATTCTACAGGAAAATGTTGGAGGGTGTGACTGGGAGATGCAATTGATAGTCAGGGGGAATAATTACATGCTAGTGTTGATCATATACCTAAAGGGGATGCATTGATAAGTGATGACCAAGTACCTACACAAATGAAAAATGAATACCCGACGTGAACAATATCTGTAGATAAAGGACATATAACAGTTATTCTATAATTTTGAACTTGAGCATGCGCACCTGGGCGTGGTGTGAGAAAAATGATCCCTGGGGGCCAAGGGTGGATGGTGACCCAGGGAATGTGAATCTGTAGGTGGCGGGATTCTAATCATGTGGCTGAAGACAGATTAGAAAATGGACACTTGGAGCTCCTGTAATTGAGCATGGAAGTTTGGCAAAAGGGACTATATATAGTTGTAGGGCCCACATTGCCACCTCATTTGTACCTGTTGTTATAATGGGTTGATGAGAGGTTTGAGAGGAGGTTCAGATATTCTGGGAGTTCGAGCCAACTGATCCAGGATTTGCGAGAGCCAGGTTAGTGGTCGTATCCTCCTACATAGTAATTAGGATTTCTATTTTGGGTAGGCCGTATGAAGGGATTTTTTTCGGGTGAGCCCCCTAGTGCATGAGCGATCGAAGGATGCCCGCACTTGTGTGTGTGGTTGTAATTGGGACAGCCATGCATGGGGGTGGCTGAATGGGGAAAATAGGCATGCATTGGATGCGCACCTGTTCGAAGCACAGTTGCACACTCATGCGCAACTATTTCTTTGACAGTTGTGCATGTGTGCACAACTGTGTAGCAAACAAGTGTGCATGAATGCACGTCTGTTTGTGTGACAAGGGAACATAAATGTGCCCCTGTGTCTTTGTTAGGCACACATTTATGCACATCTGTGGGAAGAACAGGTGTGCATATGTGTGCATCTATGGGGAAAACAACCATGCACATGAGGCAAAGTTGGGGAGTGTAAAAACAACTTGTCTTTTTTTAGATTTTGAGTGTTTTTATGGGTTGTGATGTCTGATCAATTACTGTGTATGTGGATGCAAGTGACCAGTTGAGGATGTCAGTCCACTGGAGGGAGAGAGGCTGTGTGTACCTTAGAGAGGCGGTGAGATATGAGGAGTGAGGTGTGCGAGGACCTTTGGCAACCTGTGGGTTGCTAAATTTCTTTGACTACTCACTATTGCAAGTACAGGAGTACCTACTATAGTTTTTGATATCTATGTGGAGCACTGATCTGCAATGCTTCATTGTGCAGGGAGAAAAACTCACGTTCTTTATGACAGAGGATGTGTATTTCTTGACTAGGATCCCTTTTAGGGGAATCCCTCTACCTATTGATCCCGTGTTGCCAAGATATGTATAGTTGGCTGACCTGGCACAGACGTATTGTTCTGGGAAGGACTTTATGTCAGGCTCAGTGGTGAGGATTAGGGTGATGGATGCCCTTGTGCATTGTTACATTTCAGCGATGATTGTGAGGGTCTATGGATCCCTCACTACTCAACAGATCAGTGGTGGTCAGATGAGGATCATGCAAAGGGCCCTGGTTGGAGAGCATTTTTCTTGGGGATTGATGCTACACACCAAGATGATAGGGCAGCTTAACCAGTGTTGAGCTACCAACTCTGATGATTTTTCCTTTGGGTCTATCTTGGTAGCCTGGTTTTTGGAGAGGGTGCCCATGTTGCACCCAAGAGTTTTTTTCGATGCGCTTGGTGCGCGATAGCCATGATTGACGCGATGGGAAACGATCTTGGATCTTCATGGGGGTAGGGAGGGTGGCCATTAATTTACGGCCGATATAGCATGTGTGTGGTGTTATATGCCATAGATCATCCTATGATACCCATATGGCAGGATGGACTATCGTCGAGATCCTGATATGGTCTTACCTCCTAGAGAGGTTTGGGACCACAGAGGTATGTTGATGTATTTGATGGTTTGATTAGTGTAGCCTATGTTTTATGTATGGATGGATGTTGATGCTAGCTCTTGTTTGTTTTGTGTGCCTATGTAGGGCCACAAGGCCGAGAGATGGAGTCAGTTAGAGCGTTGGCTCGCCAGGGGCTGGAGAGACTGCTGCGGGGGGATCCACGGGAAGACGAGAGACGTTGGAGGGATGAGGCCGGTGTGAGGCTAGCGGATACTGATAGGGCTGGTAGGAGGAATTTATTTGATGACCCTGGTGTGGGGCCTTCACATGCTCTGCCAGTAGAGGTCAACAATGTTCTAGAGGATTCTCGTTGTCGATTGGAGGCGGTGCTATAGGGAGTGCCTGAGGGCATGTGGCCATAGATCTAGGACAAGGAAGTCTTAGAGCAGTGTGTGGGAGGACAGGCAGAGTTGCATACCCTAAACCACTGAGCAACAGTTGCGGCAATAGCGATGATAGGGTGATTTCCCCCTTGACCGGGCGGACCTCCAGCTGGTGGGGCCCCGCCTCTTTAAAGAGGACTTGGTGGAGGTGCTCTAGCAGCACCATGAGTTCTTGATGTATTCATTTTTTGTATTTATATAGGATTTTGATCCCATATTATATATATGGTAGTGTGACACATATTTTGTACCTATAGGGATGAGGGGGTTCACCTACCTATGGGCGATGTACATGTTGTATTATTTTTTGTAAACATTTGATGGC
The DNA here is from genome assembly GCA_032191745.1 of Picea mariana. Taxonomy (NCBI): domain Eukaryota; kingdom Viridiplantae; phylum Streptophyta; class Pinopsida; order Pinales; family Pinaceae; genus Picea; species Picea mariana. The sequence goes on along the minus strand of JASDQU010241766.1, from coordinate 108,622 downwards.
ACGGTGATCGGTATATATATGGATATACATTTTTGGATCTTTGTGATGTTTACATGTGATGATGTGTTGTGATGTTTTTTATGATGTCTAACCTACATGATGTGACAAAATTTCGATGGTTTATATATGTGTAATGGTATCTTGATGTGATAAATGTCAATCTAATACTAGGTTAGCCATATTATCTTCTATTTGATTACATTTTCATGGAATATGTGTAAATTTGATTGAATCAAAATGTTAAGAAAAAAGTCTAGCCTGCAGGTATTGTTGGAAGAGGCATGGATCGCGGACACGGTACACATTGTTGAGCTGCAGGATGATGAGATGGGAATCTATTAAGACACTATGGTGGTGAATATGACGGTGACTGGCCTCGACGAGGAGGGTAATGGCGGCTGTGTATTCTTCTTGGTTTTTGGTTGCTGAGCCCAAACACATGTCACTGGAGTGGAGCAGTTCATGTGAGGGGGTATAGAGGGCCCAGGCGGCCGAAGTGAGATTCTGTGTCCAACGGCTATCTCCATCAGTGTAACCGATGTGGTAGGCTGATAGGGGAATAATCTGTCAATAACATAAATGGTAGATCAGACAAAAGGCATGGAGGGAAAACGAAGATTAAAAAACTCTACAAAATGTGTACAAAAAAAGTAAAATCCTAGTGTAGAATGACTACGCTTAGGCGTAAAATTTATTTCGGGAGAGACCAGGATGTAGGCGCCTTTAGTGAGTCAGTGTTGAATGATGTAGGTTCCATGCCATAACAACTCGAATTTTCCATGGTCGAGCGTATCGTGGGTGATATCGTAGGAAAGGACGAGGTCTCCTTCGTTAAAGGTGCGAAGGTTGACATGGCGGTCAAAGTTAGCCTTTAATCATTTTTTGGTTGCCTCGTTGTTATGTAATGAAGACCGACGATCTTCATCCAGTGACTCTAGGTTCAGCAGGCGTTGCTCCATTGGAGAAGTGTTAGGTAAAAGATCAATAGTGGTGCATAAGGTGGGAATTTTTCACTCGATGGGGAGAGTGGCTTAGACCCCATGGACGAGATGGAAGGGTGTAAAACCAGTGGCAGTTTTAATTGTTGTGCGATAAGCCCATAATGATGAAAAAAACATATGATTCCAATTGGTCTTATGTTTGTTGATAGTACACTGCAACATGGTTTTAAGGACCTTGTTGACCGCCTCTACTTGTCTGTTGGACTGAGGGTAGTAGGAGGAGGCGAACTCATGGGAGAAGCCTAACTGGGAGGAAATTTCAACGAAGATCTCATTCTCGAAGTGTTTCCCATGATCAGAGACTAACTGTAGTGGGACTCCAAAGTGGGAGATGACATGATTAAAGAAAAAATGTGTTGCGGTGTCATCAATGTTATTGAAGGTGGGCATGTCTTCAGCCCACTTGGTGAAGTAATCGACTGCCATGATAATGTACTTGTGTCCATTGTTGGATGGAGGGTTACAGGTCATGAATTCAATGATCCATTTGCAAAAGGGGTCGATGGTGATGACTGGGTGTAGAAGAGCAGGTGGCACTCATGCTTTGTGGGAATAAAGATGGAATTTGTCACCACATTTCATGGCATGGATACAGTAGTGAAACAATGTGGGCCCAAAGTAGCTCGCTCAAATTATTTTTTGGGTGATGGAAATCCCTGAGAGGTGGCCACCGCAGGCGCCACTGTGGCAATCTTTCATAACTCTGTAAGCTTCGTTGATGGTCAAACATCAATGAAGTATGGTGTCGACCCCTCATCTATATAATATGCCACCAATAAGGAGATATCAAAGGGCATGATGGTGAATACATCGACGATCGTCCCTGGAGAGGTGGGGTCCAAAATTCTTTGTTTGTAGGTAGACGAGGAGATCACCGTACCAAGGATCATCTGAGGGGATGTAGAAGAGGTGTTCTTCGGGGAATTCTGTATTGATGGGTGAACTTGTAGTATCTAAGGGAAATGTCGTAATGAGTTCGGCAAGGATGAGGGATTTCTTTCTCTTGGGTGTTGAAAATTCAAGGTCGTACTCCTGAAGGATGACGATCCATCGGGAAAATTTTCCATTAATTTGTCGGCGACTAAGAAAGTATTGCATGGGGTTGGAACTACCACAACTTTGGTACTGCAAAGCAGGATGTAATGGCACAGTTTATGGACTACGAGGAAAACTGCAAGGGAAAGTTTCTCTTCGTGATTGTACTTCAGGGGTGGCCCTGAAATATTTTTACTAATATAGTAAATTACATGCTCACGACCGTCATCTCCTAGTTGGATGAGAACTTCTGCCATTGAGACGACTAAGGTCGATAAGTAGAGGATATAACCGCGATCATAGTCGTGTGGACTAATCAAGGGGGCATTGAAGAGCACCACTTTTAAATAATCAAAAGTGGTTTGGGAATGTTCATCCCATTGGAATAGGATATCATGACGCAATAAACAAAGGAAACCATGTGCGTGAGTGGCATAATTGGGAGAAAAGCGATGTAGAAAGTTAGCTTTGCCTTGTAGGTTTGGGAGTTGGCATAAATTTCGAGGTGGTGGAATTTCGGTGATGGATTGGACCTTGAGAGGGTCGATGATGATGTCGCATTGGTAAACAATGAACCCAAGGAGGCGTCCAATGGTGGCACAAGATACTGAGGGGGTTCAAGAAGATATTGTACTGATGACATATGTGAAAGATGACACATAAGTCATCTAGATGTTGAGTGTGTTTCTTAGATCGAGCAGTGAGATCATGTAAGTAGATGAGGATGATGCAAGCCAGATCATGGAAAAAGTATGACATGGCCCATTGGAATGTCACACCGGCATTCCTGAGGAAAAAATGCGTGACACGATATGAAAAATTACCCCATGGGGTAGTGAATGTGGTTTTGTACTGGTCTATGGGATGAATCTGAATTTGATTGTAGCCAGAGAAACCATCCATAAAGGACAAGGATTCATGGCTAGCACAATCATCAATAATTTGGTCATTGAAGGGTGTTGGGAAGTTTTCTTTGGGATAGGCATGATTGAGATCCACGACGGGGTTGGAGACCCACGACGTATATGCGATGGGGTATATGAAACCGACAACGTGTAATTTTTCGATTTCGGCTTTGATGGCTGCCACTTTGGATGGGTGTAGTGGGTGTTTCTTTTGTCATACAAGTGTGATATTAGGCCATGTGCCTATACGATGTTCAAAAATAGAAGGATCAAGGCCTGACACCTTTGCATATGACTAGGAAAAATGTCCCAGTATTCCTAGAAGAGAGCTTTGTAAACTATCAATTCTTTAGGAGAGCATGCAACACCAATGGTGATGTCCTCTAAGATGCTAGGTTTGATGGAAATATTGATTTTTACAGTGGGGAAAATGTTGTCCATGTTACCTTCTTCAAAAGCATCAAGGGCAGGGATAGGATTTTTGAACCAATCTATATGCCCGGATGGGATGAAATCCTTAGTTTCGATTGCGCATATGGAGTCTTGGCTAGGGGGCTCAAAGGCTTACTGTGAGAGAAAGAGCACTCTGTGATGGAGCACATTCCATGGGAAATCAGGGGTAGTTATTTCCTCGAGGATGTCTTCGTCACAGTGGAACTGGAAAGAATATAGGGGATCTCAGGGAGTAACATTGGTGACTGTCACCGTATGATTATCTTCTGGTGGTGAATATGTAGGAGAGGCGTAAGGAGGTTGTGATGGTGTGCTCAACATAAACCAAATATCATGATACCATGGGTTAAAAATTGTAGTCGGGCATAAGATTTCGATGGGGAAATGTACTGGAGAATTGGGGGGATTTGGGGGTAAATCCTCATATAAGTTATCCATGAACCATGGAGGAGTGGGGAGTGCCTTAGGCTTAGGTGATATAATATGAACGACATCGAGGGATAGAGTAGGGGTAATCACCAGTACCTCTGGAAATGGGGGGGCTGTAGGATTCTGAATAAGGGCCATTTGGTGATGCCTGTATTCAAGGATCGTAGGACACTGGTATGTGAAATGATCTAGTGATTCAAAGAGAGAGAAAGGGCATCTCATCCATTCATTAACTGAGGTCGTGACATAGTGGATGTCTGTGACATGAGTGCTTGATGACGTGGATGGGGGGAACTCTTGCTAAAATCTTTGGCATACTATTGTTAGTGTCTATTGAAATTGAGGTAACGCAGGGCAATGATGGTTGTAATGGCCATACTCTGAATAGATGGCACAGGAGAATTTGATTCTCAACCCTGTGTTACCTATAGTCAGAGATGTGGTGGTAGTACTAGGTGCGTTGGGTGTAGCGACGAGTGGTGTCGTTACTTGAGGAAGTTGGATTAAATTGCATAACTCGGGGAGAGAGGGACATCAATTGGTGGGGTGTCCTTCTTTCTCGCATAGTTCACAAGGAAGTTTAACTCATGGGGGAAGTGGAGCGGTGGGATATTTCTTCTTCCTTTGGCCCCCAACTGTAGAAGTGGCGCCAACAAGTGAGGGTGGAGGTGGTGCGGTGGGAGTGAGGAATGGGATTTGCATTGGTATTCCCTCTATTTGGGAGGGACAGATGGTTGAGGAACCATCTCAGGTGGGTGTAGATACCAAACCGGGATGGAAATCACCATTTTAGGTAGAGTAAGTGTTGTGAATACCTGGAAAGCTTGTATGCCCGGTGGGGGCTATAAGAAGGGGATTTGAGTAATGTCCTAGGGGACTGTCTCCCAAACTGGGATGTGACCCTAGGGGAGAGGGACATCGGGAATAAGTGGTGTTGGAGAGTTCTTAGGGGATTCTTGAGGTAAGATTTTTGCAACTAGTGGGATGTCAGGAAGTGAAGAAGCCTCAGTTTTATAACCCCAAACTGCACCAGACATCCATACCTGACGTCATACCATCTTACTTGCTATATTTTCCAAGCAATCACTGAAAAAATCTTCTAAAAAACATTGTTTTGAAGGTGTACGTGCCCTACACCACTACTACCCATGTACACATACTTGCTACACCACTACAGCTCATGTAGCCTCACAAAAAAATTGCAAAAAATGAAAATTGAATATGGATACGGGTTTCCGGGCCGTTACTTAATCGTTTGACCGCCTATAGCCAGTCACCCCAACCGTTACTATCTCTTTTGGCCTATAAAAGAAGGTTTTGGGGCCCCATTAAAAAGATAAGCACAAGAGCATAGAAACTCTACCCATTTCAATATTCCCACATTGCCCCAATATTTTGCAACCACATTGTGAGTTTGAGCCAGAATGCCTTCTTCCTCCTTTGCAAATCCTTTCCATTTCCCTAGAGAGAACTAAAGAGGAGAAGAACACATGGAATAAGTTGGTGCATGGTAAAGAGGAGCCCAGGACCAATTTCGAGGAGAAGTGTCAGTCTCATGTTGTAAACGACTTTTGTGAGATTAATATAAAGAAGTACTTTTTTCGTCCCACCAAATGATGTCTTCAATCTTCGTGATTTTGTTTACATTTTTTTTTTATGATGTCTAACCCACTAATCCATATATAGAATGCATGCTTGTAGTTTCTTGTTTATCTTTTGGTGAATGTAGGTCAGCCTTGGGAGGAGACTTGCAATCAGAAAACAACCAAGCACAAAGGGATCGACACCGGACGCGGAGTTTAAGGTATGCCTACCGGATCCCTATACTTTGTCTTTTATGTATGATTGTGGGGTAATGTACGGATAGTTGATAAAAAGTAGGAGACTTTAGACGGTTATCTCTACCTACATTTTAGAACCCTGGTGTAGTCCATAGAGGGGTTTTCTCGCTATAGTAGTATTGGCGACCGTAGTGGGGAAGCCTCTAGGGTATTTGGGGATATTTCTTTTTGGGTGCTTTGAATCAATTTATTCACTGTTTTTTGAGTTTCTGTAAGCTTATGTATCTTTAAGGGATGCTCGTCTTCCATACCAGTACTCCCTGCCTTTGCTTGACTATTGGATTTTATATTTTTTGAGAAGTTGCAGAGGTGTACGCGGCCTATAGTGGGCCTACATGCATGCATACGCACCCTGCTGTTGGACAACCCGCATACATACGTTGGTTGTTGAAGTGTCAGTAGAGTGCTTGTGTTGAGATTTTTTTTTTAGAAGAGGCAATTATCCTCTTCCGTGCGAGAAGTCACACTTCTTAGGGGTTTTCTTGATCTAGAACTGGTCTCTATTATAGCAGGTTGTAGCCTAGGTCTGACCTCAGCATAGCTTTATTTTCATCAAAATATTTCTTGTGCTTTCTTTGATAGGGTTTTTAGACAAGTTTGTGAGTCTTCTTTGATCTGCCTGTTTGGTATTATCAATGACTCCTTGGGATCTGCGATTGGGCCTGAATTCATTTCTTGGTCTTGACTTGTCGTCATTTTTCCCTTTTTTTCTTTAGAAGAAAAGAAAAGAATTCATTTTCAAATTTGTTGTTTTAAAGCGTAAAACAATAAAAAAAAAAAAACTTTCATTTCTTTGTTTGGTACGGTATTTTAGGTTAGTTGTTTCATTTGCCAAGGAAAAAGAAAGTTTTCTTAAGTTCTCTACTTGAATGCTTAGGACATTAAGTAGCTCGTAGTTGAGTGAAATCTTGTTTTAAGTTTTTCTTTTCAAAGATCTGAGAAAAGTAGTTACAGAAAGTTTGGTTAAAGAGTTTAAATTGGCAAATCTTTATTTGTGAAGAAAGAAGTAGTTTGTTTCTAGTATCATCTTATGCTATTCTCTTTAGTCTCTTAAAAAAAAAACACCACTGGTTTCATTTCCATTCCTTTTGACTTAAGACATCCACTAAAATTAATGTTTAATTAAAATTTATTAGAATTTGTGTTTGTAGGGTTCATCAATGCAGCCTAGGCTAGAGCCTTGATTTAGGATTGGATAGGAAACTCTTCGAGGCTACAAAAACAAACATAAGAGTTTGAGCTAGGGAGTGCTTGAAATTCCAGTAACCATGAAATTTATCTGGGACCCCACCCTAACACAGGGGCTAAACACGAGGTCGCTTGCGGAAAGGTAGCGTATATAACCCCTCCAAAACTAGACTAAACGTAGTAGAGAATGCATATAGAGGGCTTATCTTGGGATTCTGTTCATCGCATTTGCCACGGAGCTTCATGGGTCTCAAATCCATTCGAGGTCCTCAGTCATCTTCCAGAACACTTTCTTTCAATACCCTTGATAGGTTTTAGTCTTGATACCTTGCTCATTGTGTTCCACCCGACTGTCGACTATACCCGCCTGGTGATTGTTCGCATGCTCGAAACGTAGTTGCCTTTATCTTAGTGAATTACACAGGTGACTGTGGGGGTATACCACGATACCTAGGATAGACATCGAGCCACGTTTTGTAGAGTATACCTGGAGGGTGCTTCCATATTTGAGTTGCACTTACACCGGTAAGTTGCTCTAATGTTGGTTGTTGTAACTCTTCTTCCAACTAGTTAGTGATCTTCTTGTCTTATCTCATAGGAGTTTTTTCTAGTGTGTGCTCATTTTTAAATGATTATAGAAATCCCTAGTGTGTCATTGATATTCTCACAGAGTGGAGGATCATGAGCTCTACCAGTCATGAAGGATTTTGGGCCTACCGCCAGTTGATCTCGAGCCACCCCCACCACCGCTAAGGCAAAAACTAGACCAGCAAGGGTCTTTTGAGGTGACCGGGTTACAAGAAACTATGCCCGACTCATCTCCGAGAGGATAACATTTGATTCCAGAGGAACCAACCATTTCTAACCAAGAAGTGGAAGCTCTTGGTATGTATAACTCTCTAATCCCTGATCTATCTATGCCCATCGTCGTATAGGTTCAACCTTATGGGCGTCAGATAGTGTCATAAGTAGCGATGGAGAAAAATGCTACTACTTCTTCAGGGAATTCTGATATTCCCTCTACGGCTGTCACTATAGGGGTTGTTTCACCTCCTAACCAACCATCGTCAGTTCAGACCACTATGGTCTCGACTGCCTCTACCTTAGGTAATGGTTTGATTACGTCTATGGTGGTGATCACTGATCTGTTCACCCAAAGTTCGACAGGCCTTCCGTTCTCATATGGGATGCCTGGCTTCGGTATGAGCATTGTCCTTTCCTACTCCACTCTACAGAATTTAGGTCTGGGGGCAGGGAGCTCTAACACTCCTCTACAAGGATCCATGGGGGGAACTTCAGATCCCTATGACACTTTCCCTTATAGAGGGGGTCATATACCTCCTTCGTCCCCTTCACTCGACAGTGTTCACCAACACTCCACTGGGTTGAATGTAAACTATAGTTCATTTGAAGCAGGTAGTCGAGGACTTCCCTCTTATAACATGCTGGTAGGTTCGACACCATTCTCTTTGTTCGATGCGTTTGGTAACAACACATTCTCTTCAGTTGTCATCTTGGTCAGGGGAACCTTGGTTATGGACAGCAAAATCCTATGCAGGGTACTATTCCTACACAAGGGGAAAACTTAGGAATTCCTTCCTCACAAGGACCTTGGAATCCATGGCAAGGATCAGTTTCCTTGTCAGGGATTTCGGCCGATGGGAGCCCCTTCCATAGCTAATGGAACCCCGGGCAAGGCTCAGCACCTATACCCATCAAATCGGCAGGGGGAAACGCTTCCCAAAACCCTTGGAATGTGATGCAAGCCCAACCCTTTACGTCCTATTACGGGAGTCAGTTGATGATGTCTCAACAAGCGTAGAATCCATACATTGGTCATGACCATGGTTATTACCACAACCCTGGCCAACAACCTAAATTTTCCTGGCAACCTGGTGCCAGCCAAACTCCAGGCTCCTTTTTCCCTAGTTATAATCAACAACCCAAATTATTGTTTCTAGAAACTCTACACTTGTCAGACTAGACAAGGTTATTAAACGACCCCATCTATCACGATTCTCATTGGCCTCCCATGCTGACCAAGTTGCCTTTGAACATTCCAAAGTTCAAGGCTAAGACTAACGAAGATCCAGGCGATCATGTGACTACCTTACATTTATGGTGCTCGTCCAACTCTTTGAGAGACGACTCCGTCCAGTTGAATTTGTTTCAACGCACTCTCATCAAGAGTGTTTTGAAATCGTACATTGAGCCCGACGGCTCAAGATACTCTTCCTTCAGCAAATTGGTAATGTATTTCTTAAACCATTTCCAATTACCTGTGAGATACGACGCCGACACTGAATTGTTGGCCAACTTTGAGCAGACAAAAGAAGACCATTTCTCAGATCAAATCTTGTTGGCATAGGGGTAGACCCAGGGTTCAGCTCCAAGAGCACACCAACAAGACCTAACTACTGGCCCTTTTGGAAACACCTGCGAAGCAGATGCAGTCTCACCCGAAGCAGTTATGAGGGGGTTGCAGGACAGGGATGTCTACAACCAAAGGGAATATAAAGTGGGATTAATACAAGAACAACACAACATTCATATATCACTTATCAACTTGGATATACTCTGTACATATACTTATTAGATCTAAACAGTAATGAAATCACAATATATCAATGACAAAGACAGAATACCAATCACACACAACACAAAATATACATGGTTCACCCTCTCTCTAGGGCTACATCCACAGAACTGTGCTTTATAATATATCAATATGAAGCATATAGTTCTTGTCTGCAATCTTAGCTAGCAGATATTATTTCTTCTCCTCTCTTTCTCTCCCCTCCCTATGCACCCAGCTGCAGGGTTGGTCTTCGAACCCAGCTAAAGATCTTACAATACCAGAAGGCTCTCATACTCAACACTTCTTTCTCACACACTACTACTCACTTGATCACACAATGACAAAGGAAACAAAAATAATCATAAAACCAGCCCATCCCAGGTCCTTTAGACCTCTATTTATTCATTACAATATCTCACCAACATCCTTAGGCCGGAACCTAGGTATCCAAAAACCCTAAATACCAAAACCCTAGGTGTCTAAAACCCTAGGTCAACTTGGCCCACGTTTTCAGGGCTTCACTAGCCTGACTTTTCTTCCTTCTCGCTTGGTTCTCCAAAGCATCCAACAGTGGCTTTTTCTGCTTGCTGAGTTGTCCATGATCCTTCTTTCTTGCTTATCTTTCATCCCTGATCTCCTCATCCAACAAATTACTTTGCTCCGTCTTTTCTTCTCCTTTTCTCACTTCGACCGAGTAACAGTCACGATGTCTTCCACGAAGTTCGCATTTTCATTTTTCTTCCTTGATCTTCGGTTGCTTCCATAACTAAGGGCCAACATGCCCCGAATACTCACCTATGACTCATCCCGAGGCACTTTAGACCTGATCCTTCTATTTTACTTCGACTTCTGACTGCGCAGTGTAGTCTATGCTTTCTTCTTTATGCCTCCTTTCCCTCCTTGTGCAGACTATCTTTTCTATGTATGGTACCCAGTTTCAACTACACCTAGTACCTAGACCCTTTTATTCTTGCATTTATTGAGAACTGTGGGGTAGCTGGTTGTCATAGTACAACTTCAGCCAGCTCCCACTCACCAAAACTTCCTTCCATTCTCCATTCAACGTCTTCAATTGTGCATCTCCTCCCTCTGTAACATAATCGATCTTGTATGGCCCTAGACAAAGCATCCTGAACTTCCCAGGATGTTTTATGAACTTGTTGTCATATACCAATACTAGATCACCCTGTTTGAATTCCTTCTTCTTGATGTTCCTGACATGATAGGCCTTCTCTCTTTCCTTCTAAACCTACTGATGGAATCCTGCAATGAATCTATCTTCCTCTAGTTCAACCAGTTTTGCAAGCCTCTCTTGAACAATTCCCAGGTCATCCATATCTGTAAAGGAAGCAATTATGAGGCTTGGTACCAAATATTCCATTGGAACAACAACTTCAAGACCATATACCAACTTGAAATGGGTCTGCATTGTTAGTTTCTTGCAAGTATTTCTATAGGCCCATAATACTGCTAGTACTCTTAAATCCAAATCATCCATGTTCACACTACAAATCTTGGTTAGTGTTGTTTCCAAGATCTTGTTGAATTCTTCAATTGTCCCATTTGCTTGTGGATGGTATGGTGTTCTCTTCTGATGGTGGACTGCAAATTCTTCAGTCAAGGCTTCAATTGTTTTATTGATGAAATGTGTCCCTTGATCACTCATAAGGATCTTTGGGTATCCAAACTTGGTTATGATGTCATCAAATATGAAGCGCATAGCTGTAGTTGCACTACAGTCCTTAATTGCTCTTGCTTTGGCCCATCTATTCAAGTACTTTGTTGTTGTAATTATGTACCTTGCTCCTATACAGTTTCCTAGTGCGTTTATAGGTCCAATTAAGTCAATGGCCCATTTCTCAAATGCTTGTAGGGTCAGTTGTGGTACCAATGGAATTTCATCTCTTTTGGATGGTTTCCCAACTCTTTGGCACACATCACAGGCTCTGGAATAGTCTTTAGCATCTCTGTGTAAGGTAGGCCACCAAAGGCCAGCTCTAAGAACCTTCTACGTAGTTTATTTCCCTGTGTAATGTCCTCCTGTGATGCCTTCATGAGCTTCTACAAGGATCAGTGGTCGTTCTACCTCCACAACACATCTTCTCAATATCTCATTAGGTCCCATCTTGTATAAATGTCCATCTATAAGTGAGAAGTCTCCAGCATGCACTACTTGTCGTTTCTTTTGAGGAATTGTGTACTCACTAGGTGCCATTCTTGTTGATAGGAACTAGACTATCTCTGCGAAGTGGTCATTGATCTTTCTAATGGTCAGTAGTTGTGCATACGACAGTGCATCCTCTAAACTGGTTGGGTCTTCACCATGTTCCACCCTTGACAGGTGGTTAGGACCTTTGTTCATTCTCCCTAGCTTTACGATGATCTCAAAATCATATTCTTGAAATAGCAGAAGCCATTTTCATATCCACCCCCCCAACACTGGCTTTTTGACTAGGTATTTCAGTGTGGAGTGATCAGTAAACATTTTAAAGTTCCCTCCCAACAAGTAGTGGGGGAATTTCTACAACGCATACACCATGGCTAACCCTCCTCGCTCAATGGTGGTGTAGTTTATCTCAACAATTTATAGCTTCCTTCTAGCAAAGACTAACAGGTGGTCAATATCTCCTCCTTCAGTTTGTGATAACACATCTCCTAAAGCAATAGAAGACACATCGACATGCACATGAAATTCCTTGGTCCAGTCTGGGAAAACCAGAATAGGCGCAGTAACCATTTTATGTTTCAGTGTATCAAAGCTCTGCTGGTATTCTTCTGTTCAACTAAACTAACAATCCTTCTTCAACAACTTCTCTATGGGTCTTTTAATCTAAGCATATCCCTTAATGAACTTCCTGTAGTAGCCTGTGTCTCCCAACGCAGTGCGCAGCTGTTTGAATGATGCAGGAGGGGGTAGATCAACTATAATGGTGATCTTGGATGGATCTACCAACAATCCTTGCTTACATACAATATGTCCTAACAGAACTCCAAATGGTGAGAAGAATATTCACTTCTTCAGATTCAAAGAAATTTGACACTGCCTACATTTATCCAACATGAGCCTTAGACATTCATAATGATTATTTAATAAACTAAAAACAGTCTAATCATCAAAATATGATTCTAGAAATTTATGTAGAAACTCTTTGAATGCTTTGACCACCACATTGAAAAAGATGGTTGGGGCATTCTTCAATCCAAATGGCATCATTGTATATTGATAAGACCCCCATTCTATTGCAAATGTAGTCTTGTTGCGATCTTCCTTGGCAATTCGGATCTGATTGTATCTTGAAAATCCATCTGTAAAAGAATATACTTCCTAGCCTCCCACATTATCTAACACTTCATCAATGAATGGTGTGGGGAAGGGATCATGTAAACATGCATCATTCAGTTTTATGAGGTCTACGCAAATCCTGATTTCTTTTGTCTTCTTGTCTTGCACCACCATAGGGCTAATACACTCTGACTCTTCAACAGGTTCTATGATTCCTACTTCCATCATTCTGTCAAGATCAATCTTCACTTTTTTCTTATATTTAGGGTTCAGCCTGTAGGGTCTCTGTTTGACTCGTCTATCATCTAGATTGATTCAAAGGGATCCTCATCTCTCCCATAGGCCCTTTAATGTCCTTCATATCAGTGAACTTGGTTGGAAACAAGTCTTGATATTTATGCAGTAACTCTGTAATTTTTTCAATGGTGGAAGCATCCCAGTAATCTCCAACATTTGAAAAATTTGGTGTCTTCTCTATCCCAATATTGACCTTCTTAATATTGAATGGCTATCCAATGAATGGTAACTCAACTCCTGGTCCTTCCACGTCTCTTTGGCCTTCTATTTCTATAATGTTCACCTTTCTTGGATCATCATATTCATCAGCGTTGATGTTGGAACAACCTTGCAGTTTCTGGAGAGGCGGAGTCCATTCGTCCTTGTCTTTATCTAAAGGGAGGATAGAAGCATCCTCAAATACTTTCCATCTGAGAATATGCAGTTCTTTATCTACTGAAGGAAATTGAATTTCAAATAAGAAGGTAGTTACAAAATTCTAAGTCATACCTTTCCAATCCATAGTGATGAGGTGCAGCTCTGCTTGGAGGTACTAGTTGATAGGCGTTGTGTTCAGCGCGTTAATGAATTTGTGCACCCATTGTTCTTGAGGAATGTTCCTCTAGGCTTCCTCACAACTCTACACATGGTCCTTTGGACAACTTTGACCTGTATAGCAAACTTCATAGCCTTTTACTTGTGTTGAGAACCGTGTTGTCATCAGGGTATGACATTGTACCCATTCCATAATGCTTTGTTTATGTGCCCCCCACCATCTTGCAGGTGTGGCTTTCAGGGCCTCATCCATTGCCAATAATCTTTGTTGTATTGGTACACTTTCTTAAGAGTCCGATAAGAAGGTTTCTAAAGGATTCATACCATCAAAGGTGGGTAAGTTGCTTACTGTTGTGCCAATCCACCGAACTTATCTAGTTAATATAGCACATCTTCTTGTAGATACTTCATACATCTTATTCTACCAGTTCTCTAGTGCTTCTTCTGAGTTTGATGAACATGCGCTATCACTTCGCCAACTTAAGTTCCCATCTGTTGTAGGATTAATGCAATCATGTTGTCTGGCTGTTAGCTTGTATATATTTTCTAGTGCATATGCATGGTCTTCTTCTCTGATAGGTTTTGTGTACTGCTGACCTTCACATGGATCTAAAGGTGCAATGACCCTAAGGCCATCTCTTTCAAAAGTCATACGTCTTTTCTTTAAATCAACCACAGTGGAATTATTGAAAGCCCAATCAATTCCTAGCAGCGTGGAGTAAGGACAACTATTTCAATTACCTCAAACTTTGCAAATGTTCTTACTCCATCGATGTCCACAGGGACATGTTCTAATATGCCAAAAGGGCTTACAGCTTGCTGATTAGCCATCCTAAGCCTGATAGGGGAATAGATCAACTTCGGTTTTCCCATCAGTGCCCAGGTTTGCTTCGTCATGACATTGACCTCCGACCCTAAGTCGAGGACTACATAATCTATCTCATACTCTCCTATTTGAGCATTCAAATGTAATTCCTTATTTGTCCTTCTCTTCTTATCGATTTGGTGTACTTCCCTATTTAGTAAGGGGTCTGTCTTTCCTAGCCCATATTGTCTGATTAAATTTTGTAAGTCTTGTATAGCACTTTCATCCTGAATCAACTTAATACAAGTATATAAGAATTCCATGAGCTTGCTTACCTCTTTTTATTCTTTCGGTGAAGCAGACTGATCAAATTCCATAGGCATTCCATATTCTCTCACTTCTAGTCTTGTCTTTGATGAAGAGCCTTGGTATCCTCTGAATTCTTTTCTTGCCTCCTCGAACATTTGTCTTTCTTTCTTTGCATCAAACATTTTTGTATTATTTGTAGCTTTCCTGATTCCCGAGTCTTCGATAGTCTTCCCTTGGGTCATTCTATCATCTCCTGTAACAGTGCCTCCTATGGTTATAACAATGACTCTAGGGTCTTCTCCACAAGGCTTATCATATATCAGTTTCACTTGTGGGTTCTGTTGAGGTCCTCGTCTTTTCTGAAGCTTAGCTAGCAGCACAGAACAATCTTCTATAACATGGTCAAACGAGTTGTGGTAGCTGCAAGTGGTACAAGGGTTATGACAATCCCATGAAAGGTGTTCCGGTTGTGCACAACTATAATAGATGATCTATCCTTGGCCTCGAGCCATTCCTCCTCCTCATCCTCCTCCTCTGAATCCACCGTGAGGATTGAAGTTTCCTCTCCCAGGAGAGTTATACTGCGTAGTGTTTCTTTCTTGCTGTACTTCGCCTTGAATCTTATATATGTCTCTCGACCTACAATCTCTATCATCATGTCCTACAGACTTACATAATGTGCAATACAATTTTGTGGGTGTCTAAACATATTTTTGTATGTAATAGCACTCACCAGGGTGATGCCTATTTCTGCATACCTCACACCAAGGTAAGGTGACTTGCTTCAAAGGGT
Organism: Picea mariana; assembly: GCA_032191745.1. Lineage (NCBI taxonomy): Eukaryota > Viridiplantae > Streptophyta > Pinopsida > Pinales > Pinaceae > Picea > Picea mariana. Next base: position 93,171 of record JASDQU010241766.1, on the reverse strand, counting down.
TCAGAGCTCCAGAAGCTAAGTATTCATTGAATAGGGGACAATGTTCCTTGTCATGGCCTTATGATCTGCATCTGACACACCATATGTCTTCTCTTTTATCTTTTCCCTTGTCTTTATTCATATCTTCGACTTGCAGAGACAAACTAGTTAGCTGACTCAAGATCTAACTCATACCTAAACTGGATTCTCCCATAGGGGTTGATTCTAACTTCATGGTGATCTCCAACGCCTCAGCCTACGAAGCAATCTTCTGTTGCATCATAGGAATTCTGATGTGTGTTAAGAGGGAAACAATGAACCATTCCTTGTTCTGTTCGTCTGGGATCTAAAAAGTCAATCGGCCTGTTAAGGTTTTGAATCTCTGATTGAATTCCCAAATAGTTTCGGCCACCTTTTGCTTGATCTCTTTCAGTTTTGTGATACATTGTGACTCCAACTTGGGTTTCTTGAACTCCGCAATCAACGGATTCTTAATCTGATTCAGTGGCTTATGTTGTGCAATTCCTTGGAAAGTCTTCATGTACCAGCTCAATGCGCGATCCCTTAGAGTGGTACTAAACTGGGTTCTTTTGACAGCTTCATCAGTGACATTTTTAATATTCCATACGGATTCACATAGGAACTAGTGTTGATTAGGATCTTCAGATCCATCTCCCCTAAAGATAGGAAGCCTCATCTCATCTGCCATAGATCTTCCTAGGATCCCTGACTGAGTATGTGCCAAACTTCTAGTAATAGTACTATGAGGACTCTGGTGACCTTGACTATTTTGGTTTCATAATACTATTGAGTCAACAGGAGGGATAACAGTACTTACTTCAATGGTCTGCACAGTTTCTAAGGATTCAGGTTCTCCCCAGCGAAGCTCTTCAGCTTTTCCTTCCTTTTCCCTAGCAGGTTCTGAATGTTCTTCGTTTATCAGTTCTACCTCTTCTCCACTGTAGAAACCCTCCTCCCCATAGTTCTGGTTAAACAGGTTTGCAAGGTGAACTTATCGAAACACTCTCCCACTACGCATATGTCCATCTTTTGTGTCGTTTTCGTTGTTCGAATTCTTGAGCATTAGCCTTTCTAGATCCGACCAATCTACTATATCTTCAATATGTTATTCTCATGCAATAGCATCTTGATTCTCAACTTTAGGAATTGTAAAAAATTTCCTCTGGGTCCCTTGAAGAAGTATCTTTTGGCTTGGTTGTATGATTCTAATCTTTCAACAACAAAGTTTGTGATGTACCCTCCAATGGTGCTATCAAACCAATGATCTACTGCTCATGATACGACGTTATCAACTCTTTTGAACTTCTTGATCAATTCGGACGTCCAAACCACAGGAGTTCTAGATTGGATCTCTGACTAGGTATCTGCCAGTCTATCTAGCCACTCATACAGCTCCTGATGGATTCCCCCAAAGAAAATTTCATGTATATCAGTGAAGATATATTTCTCCAACCAATCCTCTATACTAAGATTAGGGTTCTTGTTCTGGGCTTCAACAAAGTCCTTTTCTTGATCCTCTATCCACTTTTGAGTCTATGTATTCGATGGAAACCACCTTGACATTCCCTCAAGAAGATCCATGTCCTAGAAATGGAACCATTTGTTGTCACAGGGGCAGACCCAGGGTTCATCTCCAAGAGCACACCAACAAGCCCTAACTACTGGCCCTTTCAGAAACACCTGCAAATCAGATGCATTCTCACCCGAAGCAGTTATGAGGGGGTTGCAGGACATAGATTTCTACAAGCAAAGGGAATATCAAGTGGGATTAATATAAGAACAGCACAACATTCATATATCACTTATCAACTTGGATCTACTATGCACATATACTTATCAGATATAAATAGTAATGCAATCACAGTATATCAATGACAGAGACATAATACCAATCACACGCAACACAAAATATATGTGGTTCACCCTCTCTCTAGGGCTACATCCATAGAATTTTTATTTATAATATATTAAGATGAAGCATACAGTTCTTGTCTGCGCTCTTAGCTAGCATATATTATTTCTTCTCCTCTCTTTCTCTCCCCTCCCTGCGCACCCAGCAGCAGGGTTGATCTTCGCACCTAGTTGAAGATCTTACAATACCAGAAGGCTCTCGTACTCAACACTTCTTTCTCACACACTACTACTCACTCGATCACACAACGACAAAGAAAACAACGATATCATAACACCAACCCATCCCAAGTCCTTTAGACCTCTATTTATTCATTACAATATCTCACCGACATCCTTAGGCTGAAATCTAGGTATCCAAAAACCCTAAATACCAAAACCCTAGGTGTCTAAAAACCTAGGTCAACTTGGCCCACGTTTTCAGGGCTTCGCCAGCCTGACTTTTCTTCCTTCTCGCATGATGCTCCAAGGCATCTAATGATGGATTTTTTTTCTTGATGATTTGTCCACGATCCTTCTTTCTTTCTTATCTGTCATCCCTTATCTCCTCATCCAATGACTTACTTCGTTCTATCTTTTCTTCTCTTTTTCTCACTTCGACCGAGTAACAATCACTGTATCTTCCATGAAGTTCACAATTTTTCCTTTTTCTTCCTTGATCTTCACTTGCTTCCATAACCAAGGGCCAACACATCTGAGAATGGAGACGCCGGAAGAGTTTGATAAAAGTACCAGTCCCACCAGCATTCTTTCTTGAGTGGTTCCTTAAGTATTTGGTACCCCAGTTATCTAAATATGTTACAACCTTGGGGGTCTTTTAAGAAGAAGAAGCGATAATGAGAGCTCAATAGCTAGATCTAATTTACTCTCAATCTAGTTTACTTTATGAAGTTTTTCCAGATGCACCGCAGTTGATACTTGACAAGAAGAGACAGAGATCTGGACCACATGCCGACGGTATTGTTGGTTCAGTGCAAACGATGCCCATTGATCAGCTGTCGAATCAATTGCAGCAATTGTCAATACAACAAACAGTGGCCAACCAGACCACTGGTTCAATTTCTCCCCCTACTCAAACGTCGGATGTACATAGTGTGCAATCGACAAATCCAAAGGCCATCCAGCAGCCTGACAGAAAGAAGAAACAACGAAAGAAGGGTAGGGGGATAAGAAACCTCCCAATAATGTTGGTGGGGGAAACACATAAAAGAAGAAGTCAAATTATCCATGTAATATTTGCACGGAAGACCACCCAACTCACCAATGCCCTCATCTTGTGGATGTCCATATGTTATTGGCACAACAACAACCTGTCTTGTTAACGAATCCATTTCCACATTGGAAAAATTTAACTCAAGCCTCTTCGAGCATGGAAGGGGGTAGTCAAGGAACCCCTCTATCTGCAATTAATCCTTCATCCACAAATGTGTACATGATGAAAGGTAGTGTTGACATAACAACTAGGACACGCGACTACGGAATGAAAAACACCTATGAGAAGGGTGAAGAAGCCAAAAACCCATCTCTTCCTCTCCAGATTGAGAAGATGTTGGGTGAAACAATGACACGCATCCCAAAAGGTGTGTTCAAGAAAGCTTCCCAAAACTCAAACGCAAGAGATGCCCAAAATTACTCTGTGGTGAAGGATTTGTCACAAACCCCTTATGCAATGTCTTCTTTGGAAGTCCTCTAGAGCTTCCCTTCCCAGAGAAAGGATCTATTAGCTGCCTTAGGATCTACTGAGACTTGTAATCTAGGAACGATCATGCTTGATATGACCAACTTAAAACCTCATCTTCCTTACCACGTGGCGTTTCAGATAATAGTGGCTTACACCACAAAATTTTTGACTCGGAACATTTTCCACGCGGTGGTTGATGAGGGCGCCTCAACATGCGTGATGTCTTTGGAGTGTTGGAAGGCCATTGGCCAACCTGTTTTATCTTCATCACCTACTCTTCTTACCTCTTTCAACAGTCATTCATTCCGACCACATGGAATCATCCCCTCTTTGCCCATGCAGTTATGGTGGAAGACCATGTGCGCCGAGGTTGAAGTGGTCAATGCGTCTCTCGAATACAATATCTTGTTAGGAAGGAGTTGGACCTATGGTATTCAAGCAGTGGTCACAACATCTTTTTGGGTCTTGTTGTTTCCACCCGAGGGTCAGATCATTTCCATTGATTATTTATCCTTCTCTCGTCCTAACCCTTCATCGGGGGTATCCACGATCCCGATGATTGATAACCCTCTTCCCGGCATCGTCAACATAGGGGTTGGTTTGTGCCCACCTTTGATGGGTACTTTCAATTACTCGCCTCCAACCGACAATGTCCATTACATATCGGTTGTCCCCGACCAGCCTAGGGTTGAAATCTTTCAAATATCGTCATTTCGCATGAATTACTTTAATTATCCATGGGCACTTCCTTCCCCATCAGATATGATGGAAGGAATAGGACACCATGGCATGGCCATGCCTTTGTCCATGGTAGAAATTGCATACTCGATAGTCCAGTAATCTTCTGCCGACCCCAATCGTACTCCCGCATAGGAATTAGATTCGATTCTCAAGCCTATTTTGGCTCAAGGTTCCCTTGCCGATACTGATTCTTTATACTTAGTATTTCCCTCAAACGAGGTGATTATTGAGGCAATGACTAGTACAGACAAACCCAGGGATGATCTCCATCATAGATCTTATTTTCTCCCATAGTTAAGAAGAATTGAAGCAGGAGAATTCACTTTGACTATGACTGGAGATAGGGCTTGTCCTATCAATCCTTTGGCTACACACAATGTTTACGATGAAGGAAATATGGAAACCGTCGCTAAAATGATACTTATTGATATCTCCAGAATCCCTGGCGTCATGGAGAATATCTTCGTCGGAGCAGATTGCTCCCTCAAGAAGATTTAAATCTACACAGATTTATTTATGAATTATGTGACGTGTTTACCTGGTCTTACGAGGAAATGCTAGGCATAGATCCAAGAATCATTGAACATGAAATCATGACATATCCTAATGCTAGGCCGGTCCATTAGAAGCTTCGTCCAGTTAATAATATGAAAGCAACAGTTATTAAGGCTAAAGTTGAGAAACTACTCAAAGCTGGTTTCATATACCCCGTTCAATTGACTCAATGGGTGTCAAATCCTATGCCATTCAACAAAAAGCAGGGTATGATTCGCGTATGTATAGATTTACGTGATTTGAACAAGGATTGTCCAAAGGATAATTTCCCCATGCCATTTATTGACTATATAGTCGATGAATGCGTAGGTTGCAAGGCATTTTCTTTCATGGATGGTTTTTCAGGATACAATTAGATACAGATCAAACCCGAAGACCAACACAAAACTACTTTCATTTCTCCATGGGGTACATTCGCTTATCGGAAGATGCCTTTTGGTCTGAAAAATGCTAGAGCTACTTTTCAGCGGGCCATGTCTTTTTCTTTCCATGACCTCAAACACGTAGTCGAGGCTTATCTTGATGATTTAGCATCAGGATCGCATACGAGAGCTGATCATCCAACACACCTCCAACTTATCTTTGAGAGATGTCGCTACTATAGGATTCACTTGAATCCAAACAAATGTAGTTTTTTCATAACATCGGGTCCTCTGCTCGGTTTCATAGTTTCGAAAACAGGGATCATGTTCGATCCTCTAAAGGTTGAGGCGATAGTTCAATTGCCTCCCTCGTGCACAATCCCTCAGCTTCAGAGTTTATAGGGAAAAGATAACTTCTTACAGTGTTTCAACGCAAACTATGTCAAGATCAAAAAAGGTTTCATGCATTTACTGAAGAAGGGCATTCCTTTTCATTGGGATGAAGCCACTCAACCCTCTTTTGAAGCATTGAAACGTGCCCTCACATCTACCCCTCTGCTTTGGCCACCCAATTATAATAAAGATTTCTTATTGTACTTGGTCATTGCAGAGTCAACCATCGGCATGGTCTTGGTTCAGGAGGATTATTTTCTCTCAGAATACGTGATCTATTACCTGAGATGAGTCCTTGTTGGATCGAAACTCAATTATTCTCACATTGAAAAACTTGTGTTGGCATCCATTCATGTTTTCCAACGGTTCCGTCATTACATCTTGTTTTGCAAGACCGTCATCATTGCCATTGTGAATCCATTTCAATATGTGTTGTCACGACATGTAATCGGTGGAAATATCAGTATAAGGATAGTTATCCTCCAAGAATTTGACTTGGATTTTGTCTCGACAAAATCCAAAAAGACATTGGTCTTTGCAGAACTCATTTCAGAACTTTCGGTCGAATCAAGTGATGTTATACTCAGGGAGTCACCTATCAAAGGAAACATGTTTTTGATCGCATCCTCAGACCCCTGGTATGGAGATATACTAGTCTATCTCCAGACTTTGAAGTGCCTCACCTCTGCTTCTCGTGATGAGTGTCATCATATATGCCATCAATATAATAACTATCTCATACTCGAGGAAACTTTGTATCATCGAGGTGTAGATTACATCCTTCATCGGTGTCTCACTCATGAAGAAGCAGAAATCGTGCTTAACAATTTCCACATAGGAGCATGTGGCGATCATTTGTCTAGGTTGGAGACAACCCAAAATATTGTACGAGCTGGTTATGGTCAACATTAATGAAATATTTTGTTGAATCGGTCAAGAAGTGCCGCCCATGTCAGATCTTCTCTTGGAATATGAGGGCACACCCCGCTCCCATGTTTCCCGTCATCACAGTTGGTCCCTTCACCAAGTGGGGGATTAGTTATGCTACATGCAACACTCCTTCCACAAGGGGGCACTGTTATAGCATCGTAGCAATAGACTACTTCATGAAATGGGTCAAAGCTATGCCAACGTTTAAAGATGATGGAAAGACAACAACTCTCTTTTTGTTTAACCAGATAATAGCAAGGTTCGGCGTCCCGAGAGAGATTGTCACTAACCATGGTAGTCACTTTCATAATAAAATGATGTCCAAGTTAACGTCAAATCTTGGGTTGAGGCAAGAACATTCATCAACCTATTACCCACAAGTGAATGGTCAGGTGGAAGCTGTGAATAAATCCATTAAGACTATTCTAGAATGAACGATCAATTTGGCCAGGTCAAATTGGCATTTGATGTTGTACTCGACATTATGGGCCTACCAAACGTCTGTTAAGACTACGAATGGTTTCTCACCTTTTGAACTCGTTTACAGGTTGGAAGCAGTCTTTCCTATAGAGTTCTAGATCCCCTCTCTAAAATTAGCAGTACATTTATTGACAGACACTTCACCACTTGAGGAATGTTTATTATATCTTGAGCAACTTGATGAGCAGCACCAAGATGCATCCTTGGATAACGAGGCTCACAAACAAAAATTCAAATGTCAGTATGATCGGTTCATCCGTCCTCGGATTTTCTCTGAAGGTGACCCTATCATAGTCTATGACCAAGATAAGGACCCCCTGGGGGCAGGTAAGTTCAAACCCATGTGGTTCAGACCTTTCATTATGAAGGAGGTTCTAAAGAAGGGCACTTATCATTTGGTGGAATTTCAGGGAAATGCTTTGGTGGAGCCTAGAAATGGGCTCTACCTTAAGAAGTATTACTCGTAGGTGGGTCACCTTGGGTGACTTCTTGTAACATATGTATAGTCTTATACATTTTATTTTTATTTTTTGTCTTTTTGGTTTTATGGATGTGTAGTTTTTTATGTCATATTTTTCACTGTGGAAGATATCAAGTGAATCAGAGGTGTTCGTTGGGTTTGCGAATGGTGCTAGCTGGCACACTCGGAGGCTTGCTTCCATAGCTTGGGTAATTTTCACACCTCAGGGCCAGTTGCTATCTTTAGGAGGTATTTTTTTAAGTGACGCCACAAACAATGTCACCAAATACAACGTAGTTTTAGAGTTTCTTCTTGATGCTTTGTCACATGGTATCTCTCACCTCCGGGTCTACTTAGATGCTCAGCTAGTTGTGTCCCAGTTAAATGGGGTTTACCACATTTACAATACTACACTACACCGACGGTTCCTTAGGGTACGTCTCTTAGAATGAAGCTTTGATTACATTACATATATCCATGTTCCTAGAATGTTGAATCAAACCACAGATACTATAGCTAATCATGTATTAGATTGGCATATTGCACACATGTAAGAAAAATCATGCACACGCACATGTAAATACATTTGTAAAATAGATGTAATAAATAAGACGTAAAAAATATGTAAACATCCATATATATATATCAAAAATATCATAGTACATGGGTGGGCACAAGCACCTCAAAAATATGTCAAGTAAGATTCACGGGGCTTATGCCCTCAAAAATATACAAAAAAAGCTCTCGGCACGTAAGTAGTCCAGCCTAGCTAAGAGCGGGGCCTATTGGCCCTACCATAATGAAAAACAACATTTTACAAATGCCGGAAGAGTTGGACCTAGGTCCATGGCACCCCAACTATGTGAGGTTGCATCGACGGTGGGAGATCCTCGATCTCCACCATAAGGATTGTGCGAGTGAGCGTGGTGAGGTTCCGCTCTACCCATATCAATACTCTCTCAGCCTCTCCAGCTGGAGGCACCCCTACTGCTACTGCTGGTCTGACGGTTGCATCTGGTCCTGCCTCTAGTCAAGGACTTCGCCTAGTTTTCGAGAAGTCTGTTGGACACACTAGTCCCACATCTATACATAACAAATACATAAGTGTCAGATACTCTGGTATACAAAAAAATGATATATATAAAAAGACATAAAAATTAAATAACTTCGAAAAAGAAAACTTACCCATCTCTCCTTGCTCCGCTCTGGGAGGTACAGGCATGTCAGGATCCCTAGAAAAATTGATCCCCGCATAGGGGTAGTCCTCTATTTCCAGAATCTACCGTGACCACAAATCAAAAAATTTATCATCAAAAGCCTCGATGGTCATCCCTCCCCCTTGTTGCGGCAACAACGCCACCCTTATGGATAGTTCTAGGAGAGAGGCCTAGTGCCCTCGTATGGTCTCTCAAGGACTGAGACTGGGTACCCTCTCGAAGAAAAAAGAACAAAAAATAGTCCCAAATCTGAAGTTTCGGTGCTCCCGTATCCGACACTTTGTTAGCTGTCTCCTCATGCAATCTAGCATGGTTGTGCTCTAGTCAAAAATCCGTGCATTTAATCATTGTACTACACAATGCATGTGTGCTCGAGAAGCCTGATGCAAAGCTGCAGATCCAGTGATCCACCCAATGAGTATAAATATCACTTTGAGTGATAGGTTGTTGATCTTATGTATAGGCACCTGAGAACCTACTTTCTCAATACCAGCCTCGCAATGGAGTCCAATCAACTCCTCAATGTTATGAGGCCTGAGGAGAAAAGTACGCAAGTTGAATGGATCCCCTCTCCTCAAGAGACTAGTCAGGAAGTAAATTTCTTCAGTCGTTGGAGTCAACGAATACCCCTTGAGCACAAATACCTCTGTGTAAGGATGTCAGTAATCTATCAAAGCATTCAACAACCTGGGTTGTGCCCTCATAAACGGACACTGGAATAACTTTAACAACCCGCATTGTGATAAAACAACGATAGCAGTAGGGTCTTCTGACACCAAAAAATCAATTTCCTCATGCTCCCTCTCTCTCCAATGAACATACATCCTAAAAAATGCCAAAGTTTGGAGAGTTAACTCTTGCCTTTTTATTGTTACCACTTGTTGGAGTGTGTACGTGGGCTGCCTTGGTGACAGTCGCGTGTGCACATGGGAAAATTATCTTCTGCCTGCGTGTACATGAGGAATGTGCTTGGACAACCACGTACACGCAGGGCTGACCTCTTTAAAGGTCATTTCCCCCCAAAAAAACAAAAATAAATGCAAAAATGAAGAATGGAAATGAAAGAGAGGCTAGTTTGTACTTACTTGGTCCAAACGGAAGGTCATTTTGTCCACTGACGCTCCTAGAATCAACTCTTTCAGAAAAGGGGTGTTTTTTTACTTTCGGTCAATTCTCAATATACGATGGTGATAATGAGTTTCCAACATTCTATTTATAGACTTTTTGGCCCCTTTTTGTCATTTTTTGGACCCTTTTGCAATTTTTTCTAGCTTGAAAATCGTTTACTACGGTTCTTGAGCTTCTTGGGGATGTTACGATAAGTGTTACTTTGGGTATTTGGAAACATTTTGAGAGTTGGGTCATTTAAAGGTATTTTGGTAAAAAGTCAGTTTTCCAACTTTGTGCATGTAAGATAGGATTCCACCTCCACTTGTTGCACCTTGTTGTCTTTTTCACTTTGCCATAAGATCGATCCCACCGAATTGCAACACAGAACCCTCACTCCTGCTCCAGAAGTGTCATAATTTAGTGGTAGATCCTACCTTCACATGGATGCCCTAGGTAGATCCTAGTTGCATTTTGGTGTCCATACCGTCGTTAATGATTATAGGCTCGGGAGTCCTTATTAGTTTTTCCTGATTACAAGTTTGAGCCTCATTTTCATGATTCATTATCACTCTTGACCTCACCCTCAGAACTCCCAAAACACAACGGGTCTTCTTTTAAGCCCTTTTCAGACCCTCTAAACATGAAAAGATTGTCGAGTGATATTGTTTCCCTTCATGCTCGCCAAACTAAAATTCGAAGGCACATCTATCCGGCGGTAGTTTACCCCTTTTTTGGTCTGGATGGTCAAATGAATGAACAAAGGTATACTCTAGGAGCCTCGATTCTCTAGAAGAGTATTCTCAGGTATAATTTTAACCCTTTTTTGGGCATGAGGGACTAAATTTACGAAAAAGGAACCCCCACGGAGTCCATAGTTAAGATCTTTTCAGACTCCCTAAAATTGAAAAGATTGCCAAGTGACCTTGTCTCTTCACACTCGTTAAATTGGTCAAGGAGAAAACCCCTTACAAAGTCCATAGTTAAGATCTTTTCAGACTCCTTAAAAATGAAAATATTGTCGAGTGATATTGTCTTTGTAACACTCGTTAAAATGATTTTGAATTGATGTCTGTTTGGTGCTAGTTTACCCTTTTTTCGAGCTGACTAGACTACCTTCGAAAAAGGTACCCAGTAGAGTCTCCTTTTATGCTTTTTCAGACTCTCTTAAAATGAAAAACCGTTGAGCTTACCTTCTCTGGGCCTGTTAAAATTACATCAAAGGACGTTATCATTGTGTCTTATTAATTGCTTTTGCATCCCTGCGTCTTTGGCCTAATTCCGGCTCCATGTTGCTCTCAACTGAACCATTTTAAGCATGCCTTATACACAAGCCTTATAACACTTTGCCTCTGCGTCTTGACACCTTGACCCATGGATATTTTTTCTTGAGTGTCCTTTTCCTGCATATGTCCCCTTGCTCTGAGAATCAGTGTGTTCCTTATGCTTGGAAATAAGTATATATGCAACACTCGATCCTCCTTTGTAATGTAGAATTCTTTTATTATTTTTCAAAGCTTCCCAAAATTATTGAAAAAGTAAAAAAAAAATTCAAATATACCCCAAAAAGAGGAAGGGAAAATTATTTTCTTTTTGTTAACGGCACAATGAGTTGCCCTTGGACAAATCACATCCTTTCATTTGTTCGTCAAGCCCTAGAATTCAATATGACCTTAGGAATCTATTCTCGCTACGTAGAGCTATGTCCTCCTCTTTTTGGTTATCCTTCCAAACATTTGGAGAGTTCACGTTGCATCCTGCATCATAAACTTATATCAATACCTTGCTGCCTAAGTCTCATCTTTTGTCATGCTTTTGTCCAAGGGAATTTTTACTAAACTTGAGTCGGCCCTTATGTAGTTTGTCTCTTGTCCTCATGCCCAACCACCCCAAACAACCAATCAAGTCCTTGCTCAAAATAAATGAATTTCTCTGCCTGATCTCCGATATCCTCTTGTATGTTCTCGATGAGCCATCGAAGACCTCTAGGTAGTGAATTCGTACACCAATATTACACTCCTACCCGAGTTTTGAATATTTTGAAGTTGTTTCTCGAGCTCTTAAGACCTCATCACCAACCATCAGGCATCATTAGCTTCTTGAAGATGGATACTATACATGTATATCTTTTGATTTTGATATGTAGATCTGTTGTGTACTACTCGTAGCTACACTTTATATAGTTATATAACATCGATCTGCAGTGTATTTGATTGGTAGCCATGATTGTATTTCATCCTGAGCATGGGTATGCTCACCTCGATTAGAAAAATTGTTATTTTGCAGATGGAACCTCCCAAACTCTAGTCCTTGGGCTCACTCACTCGGTACATTGGTGAATATTTGTAATGTATTTTGGCCATGAGATGCTCTTCTGACCTCACACATTAGGGGGCATCTGTTATAACCCTAAACTGCACCAGACATTCATACCTGGTATCAAGCCATCATACTTGCTATCTTTTCCAAGACATCACTGAACAACTCTTATAAAAACCATTATTTTGAAGGTGTACTTTCCTTACACCACTAATGCCCGTGTACACATGTTTGTTGCACCATTACATCTCATGTACACTCACAAGAAATCATGAAAAATGAAAATTGAATATGGATATGGGCTTCCGGGTCGTTACTTAACCGTTTGACCGCCCATAGCCAACCACTCCAACCGTTACTATCTCTTTTGGCCTATAAAAGAAGGTGTTGGGGCCCCATTCCAAAGAAAAGCACGAGAGCATATAAACTCAACCCATTTAAATATTCCCATGTTTCCCCAATATTTTGCAACCACATTGTAAGTTTGAGCCAGATTTCCTTCTTCCTTCTTTGCAAATCCTTGCCATTTCCCTAGAGAGAATTGAAGAGGAGAAGAACACGTGGAAGCAGTTGGTGCATGGTGAAGAGGAGCCCAGGACCAAGTTTGAGGAGAAGTGTTGATTTCATGTTGTAAACAACTTTTGTGAGATTAATATAAAGAAGTACATTTTTCGTCCCGCCAAATGATGTCTTCAATCTTCGTGATTTTGTTTACATTTTTTTATTATGATGTCTAACCCACTAATCTATATATAGAATGGATGCTTGTATTTTCTTGTTTATCTTTTGGTGAATGCAGGTCAGCCTTGGGAGGAGACTTGCAGTTAGTAAACAACCAAGCACAAAGGGATCAACACCGGACGTAGAGTTTAAGGTATGCCTATCGGATCCCTATACTTTGTCTTTTATGTATGATTGTGGGGTAATGTCGAGATAGTTGATAAAAAGTAGGAGACTTTAGACGGTTAGATCTGCCTACATTTCAGAACCCTAGTGTAGTCCGTAGAGGGGTTTTCTTGCTATAACACTTGGTGGTAGGAATAATATCTCCAGTGCTAGTTCCGTTGGAAGAGATGATGCATACTTGAGTTGAGGGATGTATGAGCGAGGGTGCTCTATGGTATGTCCCTAGAAAGGATGGGTCTTTGAAAATTCTGGGGCCCATCTCGACGAGTGGGTAGGCATCTGGATTAGTGTGGACAAAAGGTAGGATGTTATCGATGTTGGAGGAGGGGTTAGGCTCGTAATGTGAAACTTGATCGATTGTGATGATCTTTCCATTGTGGGGAAACATCATCGTGCGAAACAAAGAAGAGGTGACCGCCTTCATAGCATACATGTAGCTATGTCTGAACAAGATATTGTAATCGAGTGGGGCGTCGATAACTTCAATGTCGATAAGGATGGTTATTCCCTCAAGTTCAAAGGGGAAATTTTGAAAGAGCCCTTCAAAAGAGGATGGTCGTCCATCATAAGCTTGCAAAGTTATGGCAGATGGTATTAGCTCAGGAGAGCCAAGTTTATTCCATACATTTTTGGACATGATGCATGTGGATGCACCTTCATCGATGATGCATTGATGAACTGTGATTTTCTGAATTTTGACTGGTATCTGAAAAGCTACCAAAGAAGGAAGACGAGGTTCCCCACAATCTAGATCAAATGTGATGAGTCTAGTATTAGCAGGGTCAACTTCCCCCATGGTGGAGAGTAATGACTTCCTTTGAGTGGGATAGGTTTGAAGGACTTCCAAGACTGACATGGTGGCAAGGGATTGTGCCAAGTCATCGACCAAACTGTAATTGTGTGGTGCCCTAGCCTAAGGGTTGTTGACATTTCTTCATAATGGGATGGGAGGAATCTGAAGGGGGGTTTCAGGGTTAGGGCACAAGATCATCAGAGGTGGTCCTGTTGTAACTGGAACTACTTCCGAAGTGGGGGGAGTAGATTCAAGGGGTGTGTTGTATTAACGACTGCGCGTTTGTAGAAGAATTTATTCTTCGCTAGTGAGGAGGATAGTGTGATCTGCAGGAGTGTCAGGGTTTTGATATTGTCCCATCTGTGGTGGGCCAGGGTACATTTCCTGTTGGGTATTCATCAACCCTTGGTGTGGAATAGGGTTTTGTAACACCACTGGGGGTGGTTTTTGCACATATTATTGTGGGGCCTGCTGAGGGGTAGGTGGTGTTGGGGGATGTGGTCCATTCATAGATTCTTTCATTCATTTAAAGTCATCTATTTGGGGGCAATGGTGAGTATAATTGCCATATTCACCACAAAGGGTGCAAGGGAAGATTGTCCAGAGGTTATTATTATTATTTCCTTGGCATTTTTTGTGATTTCCCCCTTGGGGGTTCTGGTTCCCTTGATTTTGGTTTCCCCAGCAGGTTGGTTTTGTTGGGGGTTATTTCCTCCTAGTCCTGGATTATTATTGTTTCAGTTTTTTCCTTTATTTTTGGCATTATTCGACTGATGGGCCAGATTTTCCATATTCAGTTGTTCAAAATTTTGAAACTTTTGAATGGGAGAGGGCTAAACAAAGTTAACCCCGACATGTGGATGTCCTTTTCGTGGAGTCATGGGTTGAGGAGGACCAGGAAATGGAAAGTATGGATTATTTTGTGGAAATGATATGTATGGTACATAGGAAGGCATGATGCTTTCACTAGTACTCAGGGTGTAAGTTGAGGTAGAGGGGGTACCAGAACTTGGTTGTATAGTTGGACGCATCATGGGTGTCGATGCGGTTCCACTCGTGGGTGGAGGGGGTACAACAGGGTATGGTTATTGGTAAGGGGGAGAAGGGTAATAAGGGGGTCCTCCATATATCGATGGATGTTGCGGTGTACCGTACATGGTTGGGGGTTGGATGTATGGGTTATGGTGTGTTGTGGTACCAATCAATCCATCCGCTAAGTGAGACATCCCAAGTTTGTCTTGGTCGAATGGTACGGGTCTTGGGACATCAGGTAGTACCGTATATAAGTATCTCGACTACGTGTAAATGAGGTCATAATGTTCAGCCTTGCTGATGGATTCCTATTCATATCGGGGGAAATTGGAGGCGACATATTAGGCAAGGAGGGAGACAAGTGACCTGAGAAACAAATCAAGGCATTATTTTTTGGTGGTTTCTGCTTTGCATAAACTACGTAGCTGACGCCATTCATGAATGTGGTCAGTGATATGTGTTGTTGAGGTTTGTTTAAACTCAGAGAGAAGTTCGATACCATTGTCATGGAGGATTGGTGGTTGAAATAAGGTCAAAAATTATTTGGACAATGATTCAAAAGTCACATGGGACCCTGATTTTTCGTCTACATACCACTTGGTTGATGGGCCAGTGAGTGTGCATTGGAATAACCTTAATCGGATGGAGTCATCCATGATGCTATTTGAAGAACACCATAAGTGGAAGGTCATGACATGGTTGGTAGGGTCATCCCCTGCCTTTCTTTCGAACTTGGGGATGTCTAAAGGTAGTTTGGTGGGCATTGCAGGTCATGTGGGGTTGTGCAATATAGGATCATTCATGAGCTTGCTCAGATCCGATATGTTGATGGAATCCAAGTATGGCATCTAAAGTGGCAGAGGAGGATTAGTTCTAGACATTGTGTGAGTGATTTGTGTACCCAACCCTTGAGGGTGGTGGGGTGGGGTTGTACTTCCCCCTTGGGAAGAAGTTTTCCCCCTGCTTCCTTGTAAAGGAGAGCTAGTGGACGATTGGCCTTGGGAAGTGGACCCAAGTAAAGTGGAACCGAGAAAATCTGATCCCAAGATAGTAATACTCACAGGTGTGTGAGAGGGTGGAGCCGATTATTTGGCAAGACTATGAACTCCCCCTAGAATAGGAGGGATATTTAGCAAATGTGTGGAACGACGGGGATTCTGTGGGTCCACTATGATGTCTGACTAGCAAAGTGAATGTGTGAAAATGGTGATGAGAGTAATAAATGAACAAGAGACTTTGTATAACTTGGACCTTCACAATATATCTCATAATCGTGTTGTAATCACAATAGCATCATACATAAATCATTTGACAAAGGAGGATATATGTGGGTAGGTGGATGTTACACATTATTTTCATCATCCCTATGACCGTTAATGATGTAAACCTATTTTTTGCCTTCAGAGGAGTCAGTGGCCTAAGTTCCTGAAGAGAGAAGGGAGAAGAACTTTTCCTGAGAAAATAAGTTGCATTTTCCC
>JASDQU010241766.1:0-74997 GCA_032191745.1 Picea mariana | reverse complement strand
AATGGTTTGGATCTTACTTGCTTTCGTGATTTAGTGGGATCATCCTAACCTCCTCACCTTATCCTCTTCAACTTATAAAAGGAGAGGAGCTCTCATGGAGAAAGTTATCTTTTATTATATTTGGAGCTTTTGGGATTTAGCTTGGATTGGATTGAGTTTTAGAGATTTTTAGCTTGGCTAGATGAGCCACTTTGTCAAGATAAATTGTGAATATTATCAGATCTGTGCTCTCAGAATTCTTGGAGTGAAAGTGTGTGGGGAACGAAGGACAGTTGGAAGGGACCTTACAACATCAATGCATGGTTGTAATCTCTCTTTCACATTTAATATGATACAATACTATGATTCTTTCCTATAAATCTTGTTGTGTTTTATTGTATGATTCCTTGATCACATACATAGGTTTATATCGAGTTTATGCTATTGCTATCACTTTGGTTGGTTGCGTTCTTTTGCAGGATCATCATTGTATGAGCATTGGAATGGAGCTAGGATGGCGATGGCGAGAGGAAGCGACATTTAAACGGTATGTTACCCATCCCTCTTTAGTTAGTAAATTCAATATTTAAAACTTAAGGAATGCGTCATGTTCTGGTGTGTTTTGTTCTAGATCTAGGTGGATCTAGGGAGATCAGTTAGTGTCTACACCTATCAATTAGTTCGATAACAGTGGATTTTGTCTGCATGGGAGAAAAAAGGAAACAAATGCTCGTGTCCTAAAAATATGTAACGTCCTTCCTCTCAAATAGCGATGGACCTTCCAATAGTGCTCAACAGTGGGGTTTGAAGCCATGGGAAGAGGAACTAGTGAAGGATGAAACAATCAGTTATAATGAGGGGTAGAGGGTGCATATCCTGAAAGAGCTGGTGATATTTCCCAATAGCCACACAAAATCTAATCAAGGTGTAATTGCAACCCACAAGTGCCACCCGGGGTAGATGTCCTAAAATTTGGTTACTAGGTACCTCAGTCAAAGTGCGACATTTAGATTTTTGGCCTCAAAAATGGGTCACAGGCTAGATCTCGTCTAAGAGGTGGGTGCCTCAAGGGGGGATGCACAGAACAACCGTACCTTGGCCTTTGACCCTTCATGGGTACCTCCCTACCTTATGGTGTTAGGAACACTTGACTTGGAGGATTTAAAGTTCCCTATTTGACTTCTAATGTTTGAAGATGTGAGAACCAGATAACGGGGAGTTATTTGGATGCCTATCCCTGAGATCTTACCTAGACTAAAAAATTTCTCTTGGCACCTCCTGTGGAGGAAAACGTAGTGAGTTTTTAGAAAACTTTTAGATGTGGTTGTTTGTGAGATTGGGGGTGTGAACCAATCTCGTTCAAATTAAGTGGGAGTGGATAGTTCCTTCAAGCAAAAGGGTGGGGTGTTTCAGAATCCCTTTGGGGGGAACTTACTTCAACCTCCACAATTTGAGATGAAACTATGTGAGTGAGTAGTGACTTTGTGTGTGAGCAAGTGATAAAATGTGTCAATTTTTTAATAATGTAGGTGTCACCTTGCAGCATGTGGACTTCGTATGGTCCTTGCAAGTCTTGATTACCTATCTTACTAGATGCCATTGGTACAACCTTGTGGAATTTTAAAGTCCCTATAGAACTAGCATGTGGACATTTGGGTCCTTACCAATCCTTTAAACTCCCTAATGTGATTTAATATAAGAAAGATTCAAAAGACTATCCTATATTGTGGGCATGTGGGCATGTATGGGCCCGTTACAATAATCTTTAAAGTGATATAAACTAAGAAAGTAGCTTCAAAACTATCTTATCTTTGTATCATGTCAGCATGTATGGACCCTTACAATTTTAAGATGTTTTTGAAAAGAAACTAAGAGGAGTCCCAAATGGGATTGTTGTCCTCTCCTAAAGATTTTGTCTTTAAGGGAGATGAAATCTTCCCTCAATCATTTTTATGATTCTCAAGATCGCTCTATGGTGTGAGAGAAGAACATACTCTATGGTTGAAGTTTGATTTCTGGTCCTGATGAAAGTGTTTATATATGTGATATTGAATGATTCCAACTTAACTTTTACAATCAAAGAAATCCATGCATGTGGAAAAATGAAGAAAAAAGAGGAGAAATATGGATTTTAAGCCCCTAAGGGCCTATGTTTTGACCAACCCTTCATGTGGAGAGGGAATCTAAGTGTGGTGCATATTAGAAATTTCATAGAATCAATATTTAGAAGGCTATAATTTTTAGCCCAGTGTGGGGCTACATCCATCAACTCTTCTTCTTCTTTATTAGTCTTCAATATTTCTACATTCTTCTGCTCCTGTGCACAAATCTACCGAGCCCAACTTCGCACTGGACAGGTGATCTGCACACAACACACTAAATCCACCTTCCTCAAAACTATGTCAAGGCATAGAGCCAACTCCTCAATAGCATAAAGCTTTACATACAAAGTCTGTACACAAAGCAACTTACATTCTCTTTCACTAAGCCAATTACAAGTCTTTTCACATAGATAACACTTACACACCTTCTTACATCTCTTAGCTATCTATTTATACATTTACAAAGAGGCCTAAACATGGGTAAACCCATGGTCTGACATCCCATACCTATTACATAAACCATAATAACCCAAAAATCCCACAAAATAAGTGAGATCTTGCGATCTCATCTTTGCCTGGGTGCTCCATCTTCGACCAGCCTGTTGAAGTCCCAAAAATGGTCAGACACGACCAATGTTCTCTCAAAACTTGGTTGAGGGCCAACAGGCCCCCAACACTCACCTGTGACACATCTTGAGTCACTCAGATATGGGAAGGGCTTGTTGGCATGAGGGCATACCTGAGGTTCTCTCCAAGAGCGCACCAACAAGACCAAGCTACTATCCCTTTCAACGGCACCTGCAAAGCAGATGTTGTCTCACCTGAAGCAGCTATGAGGGGGTTGCAGCATGGAGATGTCTACAACCAAGGGAATTTCAAGTGGATCTAATACAGTAGCAACACAACATGCATCTATCACTCAACAAGATAGATCTATCCCTCACAGCTATAGATTTGGTCTAATACAATAAAGCATAGAACAACATAACAGCGACAGAGATCAAAGCATCAATCACATACATAAAAACATATTTACGTGGTTCACCCTCTCTCTAGGGCTACGTCCACATAATTGTGCTTATGATTTATTACGGTAAAGCTTACAATTCTTGTCTACACTCTCAACCAGTAGATCTTATCTCTTCTCCCTCTTTCTCTCCCCTTCCTGTGCACCCAGTTGCAGGACTGATCTTCGCACATAGTTGAAGATCTTACAATATCTGAAGGCTCTCTCTCTCAACACTTCTTGCTCACAGTACAATAATCTCTCTCAATACTGAAGCTATATCATCAACACTATCACATCAAAAAACAATAACAATAACCCAACCAAGGTCCTCTTGGCCCTTATTTATACATTACAATATCTCACCGACAGCCTTAGGCCGAAACCTAGGTTCCAAAACCCTAAATACCAAAACCCTAGGTGTATAAAACCCTAGGTCAACTTGACCCATTTTTCCTAGGCTTCGCCAGCCTATCTTTCCTTTCTTCCCACACAGTGCTATCGGTGGCTTTCTTCACTTGTTGAGTTGTCCTCGATCCATCTTCCTTTCTGATCTGTCATCCATGATCTTCTTATCCAATGGATTTATTTTCCATACTTCACTCCATATTCTCTACTCTTTTGCTCACTTCGACCCAATGACAGTCACTGTGTCTCCCGCGAAGTTCACTTTTTACCTTTTCTTTCTTGTTCTTCACTTCTTTCCATAACCAAGGGCCAATAGGCCCCCAACACTCACCTGTGACTCATCCCGAGGCACTTTGGATCCGATCCTTTTGTTTTTATTCAACTTTGGACTGTGCACGGTAGCCTTAGTTTGTTCTTTATGCCTCCTCTCCCTCCTTGTGCAGACTGTCTTTTCTATGTCTGGTACCCAGTTTCAAATGCACCTGGTACCTAGAACCTTTTCTTGTTGTTTTTACTAAGAGATGTGAGGAAGCTGGTTTTCATAGTACAACTTCAACCGACTCCCATTCACCAATCCTTCCTTCCATTCTCCCTTCAATTTTTTCAGTTGCACAACTCCTCCTTTTGTTACATAGGTGATCTCATATGGTCTGATCCAATGCATTCTGAACTTCCCTGGGTGTCTTATAAACTTACTGTCATACATCAATACTAAATCACCTTTCTTGAGTGCCTTCTTATTGATGTGCCTGTCATGATATGCCTTCTCTCGTTCCTTCTGAACCTGCTGGTGGAATCCTACAATGAATCTATCTTCTTCTAGTTCAACCAGTTGTGCAAGCCTCTCTTGAATAGTGCTAGTCTCATCCATACCTGTAATGCAACAATCCTTAATCTTGGTACCAAGTATTCCATCAGGACAAAATATTCGAGGCCATAAACCAATTTGAAAGGGGTCTGCATTGTTAATTTCTTGCAAGTGGTTCTATAATCCCATAGTACTACAGTACTCTTAAATCCTAGTCATATCTATTCACACTGCAAATCTTTGTCAGTGTTGTCTCCAAGATCTTGTTGAATGCTTCAACTATCCCATTTTCTTGTGGATGGTAAGGTGTACTCTTCTGATGGTGGACTGCAAATTCTTCAGTCAGGGCTTCCACTGTCTTATTAATGAAGTGTGTGCCTTGATCACTCATAAGGATCTCGGGGCATCCAAACCTAGTTATTATGTCATCGAATATAAACCACGTAGTTGTAGTTGCACTATAGTCCTTGACTGCCCTGGCTTCGACCCATCTAGTTAAGTATTATGTCATAGTAATGATATACCTTGCTCCTGTGTGCTTCCCTGGTGGGTTTATGGTTCCCACAAAGTCAATGGGCCATTTTTAAAATTCTTGTAGGGTCATCTGTGGTGCTAATGGAATTTCATCTCGTCTGGATGGTTTTCCAACTCTCTGGCACACATCATAGGCTCTAGCATAATCCTTTTCATCTCTGTGTAAGGTAGGCCACCAAAGGCTAGCTCGCAAAACCTTCTGCATAGTTTCTTTCACTGCATAATGCCCTCCTGTGATGCTTTCATGAGATTCTACGAGGATCCATGGTCGCTCTGTCTCCACAACACATCTTCTTAGTATCTCATCATGTCCCATCTTGTATAGCTAATCAACTATCACTGAAAATTTTGCAGCGCGCACCACTAGCTATTTCTTTTGGGGAATTATAAACTTACTAGGTGCCATTCCTGTTGATAGGAACTGGATGATGTCTATGAAGTGGATATCAATATTTATAATGGTGAGCAGTTGTGCATCCAATAGTGTATCCTCCAAATTGGTGGGTTTTTCTCCATGTTCCAACCTCGACAGGTGGTTAGGCCCTTGTTCATTCTTCCTAGCTTAATTATGATTTCAAAATCATATTATTGAAACAACAAAATCCATATGCATATCCTCCCCCCCAACACTAGCTTGTTAACCAGGTATTTCAGCGTGAAGTGATCTGTAAACATTTTAAAGTGTCCTCCCAACAAGTAGTGGCGGAATTTCTGTAGTGCGTACACAATGGCTAGCCGTTCTCTTTCTGTAGTGGTGTAGTTGATCTCCTTTGTAGATAGGTTCCTGATAGAAAAAGGTAATGGATGGTCAATCTCCCCTTCTCCCAATTGTGCTAGTACTTCTCCCAATGCAATAGAAGATGCATCAACGTGCACATGAAACTCTTTGTTCCAATCTGGAAAGACCAGAATGGGCGCGGTGACCATATTTTGTTTCAGCGTGGCGAAGCTCTGTTGGCATTTCTCTATCCATCCAAACTAATAGTCCTTCTTCAACAGCGTCTCCATCAGTTTTGTGATTTGGGCATAGCCTTTAATGAATTTCCTATAATAGCCAGTATGTCCTAGTGCAGTGCGCAGTTGTTTGACTGACATAGGAGGTGGCAAGTCAACTATAATTGCAATTTTAGATGGATCAAACAACAAGCCCTGCTTGCATACAATATGGCCTAATAACTCTCCAAATGGTTAAAAGAAGATGCACTTCTTCAAATTCAAATAAATTTGACACTTCCTGCATTTATCCAACATTAGCCTTAGACATTCAATGTGATTTTTCAACAAACTAAACACAGTCCAGTCATCAAAATATGCTTCTAGAAATTTATGCAAAAATTCTTTGAACGCTTCAACCACGACCCTAGAAAAGATGGCTGGGGCCTTATTTAGTCCTAATGGCATCACTATATATTGGTATGATCCCCATTCTGTGGAAAATGTGGTCTTGTGGCAGTCCTCCTTAGAATCCAGATTTGATGGTATCCTGAAAATCCATCTGTAAAAGAATATACCTCCTGGCTTCCCACATTGTCTAATACTTCATCAGTGAATGGTGTAGGGAAAGTGTCATGTATACATGCATCATTCAACTTCCTGAGGTCCACACATATCCTGATTTCTCCTGTCTTCTTGTCTTGTACCACCATAGGGCTGATCCACTCTGATTCTTCGACAGGTTCAATAATCCCTGCTTCCAGCATTCTGTCAAGCTCAATATTCACTTTTTCCTTGTATTTTGGATTCAATCTGTAGGGTCTTTTCTTGATTGGCTCCACATATGGTTTAAAAGGTATTCTCATCTCTCCCATAGGTCCTTTGATACCCTTCATATCAGTGAACTTGGTCAGAAACAAGTCCTGGTATTTGTGCAACAACTCTGTAATCTTGTTAATGGTAGCAACGTCCCAATAATCTTCGACATTGGCAAGATTTGGTGTCTCCTCTGTTCCAATATTGACCTTTTTGATCTTGATTGGCTGACCAATAAATGGTAGCTCAACTCCTAGTCCCTCCACATCTCTTTGGCATTCTGTTTCAGTGATTTTTACCTTCCTCAGATCATCTTCATCATCGACATTGATGTTGTAGTAGCTCTGCAATTTCTGGAGAGGCACAGTCCATTTGTCCTCTTCTTGTTCCATAGGGAGGATGGATGCCTCCTTGAATACATTTTGTCTCATGATCTGTAATGCTTGGTATACTAAATGATATTCAGTTTCAAATGCAAAGGTGGTGATAAAATTCTAAATCATACCTTCCCAATCTGTAGTGATGAGGCGTAGCTCCGCTTGAAGGTACCAGTTTATAGGAGTTGTGTCCAGCGTGTTAATGAATCTGTGCACCCATTGTTCTCGAGGAATGTCACTCCATGAATATTTTTATCTTCGTATATGGTCCTTTGGGCAACTTCAACTAGTATACCTTACTTCACAACTTACTTCTTGTGCTGAGAACCGAGTTGTCATCAAGGTTCGACATTGTGTCCAGTCTGTGATATTTCTTTTATGTGTCCCCCACCATCTTGTTGGTGTGGATTTCAAGGCCTCATCCATTGCCAACAATATTTTTTGTGTTGGTACACTTGCTTCAAAATCTGATAGGAAGGCTTCTAATGGGTTCAGACCGTCAAATGTGGGTAAATTACTTACTGTCGTGTCGATCTAGCGAACTTCTCTAATTAACCTAGCACATCTTCTGGTAGATTCTTCATACATCTATTTCTACCAATTCTCCAGTGCTTCTTATGAATCTGATGATCATGCACTGTCACTTCACTAGCTCATATTCCCATCGGCTATAGGGTTGATGTAATCCTACTATCTGGCTGTCAGTTTGTAGATGTTTTCTAGTTCATATGCACGGTATTCTTCTCTGATGGTATCTGTGTATCGCTGACCCTCATCTGGATCTAAGTGTGCAATGACCCGAAGGCCATCTCTTTCAAATGTCATATGCCTTTTCTTTAAATCAATAATAGTAGAATTGTCAAAGTCCCAATCAATTCCTAGCAATGCAGGGTAAGGGCAACTATCATCAACAATTTCAATTACCTCAAAATGTGCAAAGGTTATAACTTAGTTGATGTCCACAAGTACATGCTCCAATCGTCCAAATGGGCTGACAACTTGCTGATTATCCATTCTAAGCCTGATAGGGGAATAGATCAGCTTAGGTTTTCCCCATCAGTGCCCAAGTTTGCTTCGTCATGACATTGACCTTCGACCCTAAGTCGAGGACCACATATTCTATATCATATTCTCCTATCTAAGCATTTAAGTGTAATTCTTTATTTTTCCTTCTCTTCTTAAAGATTTGGTGCACTTCCTTGGTTAGTAGGGGGTCTATCCTTCCTAGATCATATTGTCTGATTACATTTTGCAACTCATGTACAACGCTTTTATCTTGAATTAACTTAACACAAGTGCATAGAAATTCCATGAGTTTGCTTATCTCTTTTCCTTCTTTTGGTAAAGTAGACTGATCAAATGCCTGAGGCATTCCATATTATTTTATTTCTGGTCGTGTTTTTGATGAAGAGCCTTGATATTCTTTGAACTCTTGCCTTGCTTCCTCAAATATTTGCCTTTCTTTCTCCGTATCAAAGATCTAGGTTTTTTCTGTAGCTTTTATGATTCCCGAGTCTTCTATAATCTTCCCTTGGGTCACTCTATCCTGTCCTATAGCAGTGCCTCCTCAAGTAATGACAACGACTCTAGGATCAGCTCCACAGGGTTCTTCTTTGATCAATTGTATTTGTTGGCTCTGCTGAGGTCCTCGTTTCTCCTAGAGCTTAGCCAACAATACTGGATAATCCTCAATGACATGATCGAAGGAGTTACAATAAATTCAAGTGGTACAAGGGTTCTGACAGTCCCTTGCTAGATGTCCTGGCTACGCACAGTTATAATAGATTATTTTTCTTCAACCTCAACCCATTCCTCCTCCTTGTCCTTGTCCTCTATATCCACCGCGAGGGTTGAAGTTTCCTCTTCTTGGGGAGTTATACTACGCATTATTTCCTTCTTGATGTACTTCACCTTAAATCTTGTATATGTCTCTTGATCTTTAATGCATGAGATCGTAAAATTTGCAATATCTATCATCATGCCCTACTGATTTACAGAATGTGAAATACAATTTTGTAGGGGTCTGAACGTATTTCTGCATATAGTAACACTCACCAAGGAGATGTCGATTCCTGGATACCTCACACCTGGGTAATGTGACTTGATTCATTGAAAAGAGGGCAGTGTTCCTTGTCATGACCTTATGATCTGCATCTGACACACCAGATTTATTCCCTTTTGTCTTTTCCCTTGTCTTTCTTCATGTCTTCGACCTGTAGAGACAAACTAGTTAGTTGACTCAAGATCTGACTCATACCTGAGCTGGATTCTCCCATAGGGGTTGATTCAAGATTCATGTCTATCTCCAATTCTTATGCCTGCGAAGCAATATTCTGTCGCATCAAGGGAACTCTGATATGTGGTAACAGGGCAGTGATGAACCATTCCTTGTTCTGCTCATCTAGAATTTTAAAATTCAATATTCTTGTTAGGGTCTTGAATCTCTGGTCGAACTCCCAAACAGTTTCGGCTACCTTCTACTTGATCTCCTTTAGTTCTGTAATACATTGTGACTCTGACTTAGGTTTCATAAATTCTGCAGTCAGCATGTTCTTGATATCATTCAATGACTTAGGCTGCGCAAGTCCTTGGACACGCTTCATATACCATCTCAATGCGCGGTCTCTCAGTGTAGTGCTAAACTGGTTTCTTTTAACAGCTTCATTGGCAATATTTTTAATTTTTCACACAGCCTCACATAGGAACTAGTGTTGATTAGGATCTTTAGATCCATCTCCTCTAAAGATAGGGAGCCTCATCTCATCTACCATGAATTTTCCTAGGTTTCCTATCTGAGTGGATGTTGAACTGCTAGTAATAGTGCTCCGCGGACTCTGGTGATTTGGAATGTTCTGATTACTTAGCATTTTTGAAACAACAGGAGGATTGATATTACTTACTTGGGTAGCCTGTGAAATTCCCGAGGTTTCTGGCTTGGTTCAGCGAAGTTCTCCAGCTTCCCCTTCCTCTTCTTCAGTGGGTTCTGAATGTTCTTTGTCCGTCAGATCTGCCTCTTCTCCACTGTAGAAACCTTCTTCTCCATAGTTTTTCTTAAAGAGGTTCTCAAGGTGAACCCCTTGAAATACTCTTCTACTACGTGTATGTACAACTTCTGTGTCGCTGTCGTTGTCCGATTTCTTGAACATTAGCCTTTTCAAATCTACCCAATCTACTGTATCTTCAAGATGTTCTTTTCAAGCAACAAAATCTTGATTCTCAGCTTCAAAAAGTGAAAATATTTTCCTCTGGGTCCTTTGAAAAAGTATCTCTCATCTTGGCTATATGATTCTATTCTATCAACAACAAACTCGGTTATATACCCTTCAATGGTACTATCAAACCAATGATCTACTGCTCTGGATACGGCGTTATCAACTCTTTCGGTCTTCTAGATCATCGTTGGAGTCCACACCACAGGGGATCTAGGTCTGATCTCAAACTGGGCATCAACTAACCTAGCCAACCACTCAAACAAATTCTAGTGGATTCCTCCAAAGAAGATCTCGTGAATCTCGATGAAGATTTATCTTTGTAGCCAATCTTCAGTACTCATCTTAGGGTTCTTATTCTAGGCTTCATCGAAGTCCCTCTCTTGGTCTTCTATCAACTTTTGAATCTCTATCTTCAATGGGAACCACTGTGACATTCCCTCACGAAGATTCCTATCCCATCAACGAAACCATTTGTTGGCATGGGGGCAGACCTAAGGTTCACTCCAAGAGTGCACCAACAAGCCCAAGCTATTGGCCCTTTCGGCAGCACCTTCGAAGCATATGGTGTCTCACTCAAAGAAGCTATGAGGGGGTTGTAGGACAAAGATGTCTACAACCAAGGGAATTTCAAGTGGATCTAATACAGTAGCAACACAACATGCATCTATCACTCAACAAGTTATATCTATCCCTCATAGCTATAGATCTGGTCTAATACAATAAATCAGAGAACAACATAATAGTGACAGAGATCAAAGAATCAATCACACACATAACAACATATGTATGTGGTTCACCCTCTCTCTAGGGATACATTCACAGAACTATGCTTATGATCTATTAAGGTAAAGCTTACAGTTCAAGTCTATGCTCTCAACTAGCATATCTTCTATCTTCTCCCTCTTCTCTCCCCTTCCTACACATCCAGCTGCAGGACTGACCTTCACACACAATTGAATATATTACAATATCTGAAGGCTTTCTCTCTCATCACTTCTTGCTCACAATACAATAATCTCTCTCAATACTGAAGCTATATCATCAACACTATCACATCGAAAAACAATAACAACAACCCAACCTAGGTCCTCTTGGCCCTTATTTATACATTACAATATCTCACCGACAGCCTTAGGCCGAAACCTAGGTGCCAAAACCCTAAATACCAAAACCATAGGTGTCTAAAACCCTAGGTCAACTTGACCCACTTTTCTCGGGCTTCGCTAGCCTGTATTTCCTTTCTTCCCGTGTGGTGCTATTGGTGGCTTTCTTCGCTTGTTGAGTTGTCCTTGATCCATCTTCCTTTCTGATCTATTATCCTTGATCTTCTCATCCAATGGCTTGATTTTCCATACTTCGCTCCATATTCTTTGCTCCTTTTCTCACTTCGACCCAGTGACAGTCATTGTGTCTCCCATGAAGTTCTCTTTTTACCTTTTCTTCCTTGTTCTTCACTTCTTTCCATAACCAATGGCCAACAAGGATTCTTCGAAGGCCTTAAGTGGCCTTGACTTGCTTCTTATTGGCAGTCCTTTTCCAACTCATTGACAAGGTAACTCACTCAGTCCATCTGCATTCCTTCGACACACTTCCCTGTGAGGTCCACTACGAACCCTGTGACTTGTGTCGATCAATTCTTTCTGACGAGCTTAACAGTGATCAGTTGGTAAGAAAGGCACATTGTGCCATCCTAGATAGAGGCTACCTTGTAGCCTCACTTCACCTTCTCTACATTTCCACAGTCTTCTTTTATACGCTGGGCCAAGGAGAGATCTGATGTCTTCCCTAGGTAGAACTAGTGAGGGTTTGGTCCTTACATGCTTAGTCCAATGATCAGGTGGATTAGCACTAGATCCACAGTGATGCACCTATCTAACCAAATATAACCTCCATGATAGCATGAAAGGAGGATTTTAATGCAAGCGTTAACCTCTTGATGTCAATCGAAGTAGGGGATCTTCATTATGTTCAGTATTTTCGATCTCGTGGTCTCCTTAATCCATGGATGCAAAACTGTATTGGGCTTCTTCCTAGTTGTCTTCGTCAAATACCTATGAGGTGCGAGTTTCGCATAGTTCTTCCGGTCTCCGAGGTTGAAGTCGTTCATATTCAAAGTTGGGATCCCAACTGAGGTCCGACTGCGTGCATCCCGTTTAGGAGGTATGAAGTGATCAATGTGTATTGAAAATCACGTGGGACACTTTCGTGGTTAATCACGCTAGTCAAGGGCAGGATGTAATCAGGCAAGACATACAGGATCTGCTTCGCATTAGATAGATCATCACGATGTTTTCTTCCTTTCTCAGCAACACGGCCAAAACATCTCCCAGTCGATGGGGATGATTGAAATCCACCAGTCGACGATGTCTGTATTCCTACAGGCATGAATTTCCCAATCATGAGATCCATGAGAGTTTTCTCCACCGACTTCTCTATTGCAGTATGTTCGCCCGAAATTCACACTTGTAATCAAGTAGATCGGGTAGCCGAATAGACAAACAAGGTAATCAAATGGATGGCAAGGTCTAGACAGAACAACGTGGTATCCAATCGGTTCTCTATTAGCACGGATATCGCAGTTTGCAAAAAATGGTCCCGATGCAGCGTCCGACGGGTTAAATAAGAAACCTTGTAAAAGATTCCTCCAAGGGGTAGGAATGCCTCAATCAATATGAATCAATCCATTATGGCATGGTCTAAATGGTCCAATGGTGATCTTTTCGTTAATAACTGGGTTTCTAGTTGTTCTGGAGCATCATTCTAATGCTCGGGACACCTCTAACGGTCATATAGCTTTGCCATGGTGAATTGAAATTCTGCATTGTTCTGTTGTTTGGGTGAGGTTCGAGTTCTGCAAGCCTTTACTGGAACTTCTTGTAGTTTTTCTAGCTTTTATTTCTTCTTACTAAGATTTATTTCCTTCTTTCCTATGATCTGAGTCTCTGGATTCCTCTTTCCATTCTTATTCTTACTTTATCTTATCATAGTAACTTTGCACTGTTGATGTTCTTTCAGAGGTTTCAAATGTAATACCTCTTTTCTTACTATTTATGGGGTGGATGCACTTCTTTCCTGCATGGGCAGGTTCTTTAATCCTTCTTGTGTTATTTCAACTTCACAATTACTTCTCTTTACCTATGTTGCTTCGACTGATCCTCTTGTTCTTCTATTAGTCGCTCTATCTTTCTAGCTATGAAGTCCCTTAATTCTTTCTTTTTCTGTTCTGTAGACTCTTCCCATTCTTTCTTTCTGATCTGATCCCTTTCAATCCAGGTCTTTCCTAACAAAAGTGAAAAATGGTCATTGCTCTCAACGAACTTAATGACTTCAAATTCTTCTTCATTTGATGTTTCATGGGAAATCATAGGCACATTAGTAACTCTTCCACATAGGGTTATCACATTTCCTTTAAACAATCCTATCCTTTCCAATGAAGGAACCACAACAAGTTTTTCCAAAATTTCCCAAGTGCTTTATGGCATGATATTCACCTGTGTTTCCTCATCCAGGACATAGTCTATGTCAAAGTCTCCTATTCTTGTTTCTATGCACTTCTTTTCTTCCAATATCTTTGGTAAACTGAAGTCTCTATGATCATCCATTTCTTCTTTTAACTCTAATAACATAGTCTCTGATTCTTTCTTGTTTTCTAACATATCCTTAGCCTTTTGACCTTCTTTATGGTTTTCTTGTCTCAGGTTCATATTTTCAACTTTAGCAATCATTATTGGTCAATTCTCAACCTTATGACCAATATATTTACAACAAAGACAAATAGGACCTATACCGGGGCATTCCTTAGCAATATGTCTCAATCTTCTGCAATTATAACATAATGTCAATCTTTTGTTTCTTTTAAATGATCCCCAACCTTTCAGGTACTGCGCACTGGGATCACAGTGATGGACCTGCAATCTGCAAAAATTCTTTATAGGTTCTTGCATCCACTTGTTAGTCCAAAAATTCTTTCTATGCATAGGAATAACATATATTTCACTATCTCTATCAAATTTATTTAGATCAACTCTTTCTTCTAACTATGCCCTATTTTTTAGACTAGGACAAAATCTATCAAACATACCTAGATTCATACTTTCGAAGCATAAATTTCCACTTATCTTACCTTTACCAGAGCACAAAGCTTTAATATCTTACCTCTTTTCTTGAGATTGGGTTTCTTTCTTAGCACATATCTTCGCAAGTCAAGTAGAATATTGCACACTACAACAATAGATCTTCGCACAAAGCTTTCTCTTTTCTTAAGTTCTCAGCAATCACAGTTTCATGTCCTAGAAACAAAACCATTTTTTGGCACAGGGGTAGAACCAGGGTTCAACGCTTCAACAACACACCAAAAAAACCCTAATCGTCGGCCCTTTTGGCAACACCTGCAAAGAAGATGAAGTCTCACCCGAGGTAGAGGCAGGGGGCGTTGTAGGACTCAAATGTCTACAACCAGGTTGGGACACAGATCTTTGATTACAATACTTGACATATCACTTATCCAATAACATGTAGTAGTTATTAAACCTTATTCACATCGAAGGTTAAAACCTTATTACAGATCAACACAGTAATAAACAAGATTAAGCACATCCAATCATTTAGCACATAGCATCAGCTCATATCTAGCATTCATTATACATAAGCACTAATCATCCATAGATCTATCTATCATACATCAAGATCAGTGCACTAAGAAGGTAAATACATAAAAAACATAAACATTATTTCACAAAGAACATCAACATAGGATATACGTGGTTCACCCCAGTGTGGGGCTACATCCACCAACTCTTCCTCTTCTATATTAGTCTTCAAGCTTTCTACATTCTTCTACTCCTGTGCACAAAGATACCAAGCCCAACTTCACACTGGACAGGTGATCTGCACACAACGCACTAGATCCACCTTCTTTAAAAGCAAGTCAAGGCACAGATCCAACTCCTCAATAGCACAAAGACTTACATACAACGTCTGTTCACAAAGCAGCTTAAATTCTCTTGCACTAAGCCAATTACAAGTCTTTGCACATAGCTAACACTTACACACCTTCTTACATCTCTTAGCTATCTATTTATACATTTACAAAGAGGCCTAAACATGGGTAAACCCATGGGCCGACATCCCATACCCGTTACATAAACTCTAATAACCCAAAAAGCCCACAAAACAAGTGAGATCCCACTATCTCAGCTTCTCCTGGGCGCTCCATCTTCGACCAACCTGTCAAAGTCCCAAAAATGGTCAAACACGACCAATGTTCTCTCAAACTTGGTTGAGGGCCAACAATGACATATGGTTGAGTGTTGAAAGACTATCTTGAATGCATGGTACTAACCCTAGAGTGTGGATTGAGACAATTTTCTGTTGAGGAACAATGTTGGTTGTGATAGTGAAGTTATGACACATTTTTTATGAGATATGTCATGATGATGCTAGCTAGAGATATCATTGATCCGTTGAGGCACATTTGTAGTACATGTAGTTTTGGATGCTCAGTATTTACTGAAGTGAATGGTGGTTGAGGCATATTTGTTGGATATCTTGGTGCATGCATTTCGCATGTGTTTGGGCTACATATTGGGACATGTAGTTGATGAGTTGATGAGGTGGTCATTTTGTACACCATTGATGAGTCGTATCTTGATCTATAGCTGACGTATGTTTGGTACACTTTTGGTAAAATGTTAAAGGCATCTACTAGCAGTAGGATTGGCACACGTTTTATGGTGGATATGACATACATGAATGAGGACACATCTTCATTGTAGTTCATCTTGTTGTGGTATTGGTGCATGGTTGATGTACTTTCTTGATACAGGTGGTGATACATGTTTAGTTCAATGTTGATGCACTCATATATGGCATATGTTTTTAGATGAAAGTACTTGGCTAAATTACACCATTGATATTACTTGTTTTGCATATACTTTGGTACATGATGTATGTGATGATATAGTTGAGACACTTGATTGATTGAGATACATGGTTATGGCAGAAGATGTACTTGGTTGATATTTTGTTCATGATTCTCTATTTATTGATGACATATCTTTTTCTTCATGATGTATGGTATGGCATGAGTTTAATGCATGGACAAGTCCAAGGATCATCATAGAAATAGCAGTTGATCTATGCTTTGGTTGAGCAGTAGCATTTGCAGCAAAAGCATATTGTAGTGGTAGTATAATGTTCATATTGCAAAGAAGATAGGGGGAGACATACCCATAGGGGGATTCATTATTCTTCCTATGATTCCAGTAGGAGACATTTATTAGATGCAAAGCTAAATACTTTGAAAATAACCCTATACTTGGAGAAAGATCACAAAGGCATAGCTCCATGGGGAGCGATGGTCACAATGGGAGCATGAGAGATATATCTTCAACATTACATCAAAGTGATATCCCTTGTTAAAGGGGGAGAGATTATTCAGAGGAATATCAAAGGCTTCCAGGCAGGGGGAGCAACCCCAAGGAGAGTTCCGACAGAGGGAGCAACCCCAAGGAGGGAACTCTACATTTATATTGATGTCAAAGGGGGAGAGATAGTCACATTGATGAAGAGAAATACCATGTATACATGTTTCCATCAATGATTGATGTTGACATCCATGTTGGTATTCCCATCAATGCCAAAGGGGGATATTGTTGGATCATGTTGTCATTGATGTCAAAGGATTGATGTCAATGTCAAAGTGTTGATGTCAAAGGATTGATGTCAAAGGATTAATGTTGATGTCAAAGGAACAATGTCTTGTCATAGTATATTGATGAAATATGTATTTTCTTTGATGTCAAGTGGAGTCATTGATATATGATGTCATTCATAGATAAATATGGATCGATGTGGTGTCATTGATATATGATGCATAGATGGATTGATTAATGTGTTGATCGTTGAATCATGTGATCATGCATGGAATCAATGACAAAGGGACAATTCCATAGTGATGTTTTGTCATGGGTTATTCTAGTTGGAATGATGAATCATTATTTTCTTTTCATGGTTGATAGGAATTACAAATGGATGAACTCGAAAGTGGTCCCCTTATGGTGAAATCCCTCACGGGAAGACGCTTTGCAGTTGAATTATCCTAGAAGTATGGTTAGAGAACCCATTCTTAATTGTGGAATAATGAGATGAATATCGGTGAATTTGTTAGTGAAACTATCCTAGACTGATACTTCTTATCATTCCATTTCTGGTGGTATGTGGAATGTTACATAATTCCTCACGGTTTGAGTGTTATGGCCTTATGAAGTTGGAGGACCCTCATATGTTGGCTAGAAGTCCCAAAAGGTCAAAGAATTCAATGTTCTTACAAAGAAGAAATTATTTAAATAATAAAGTGAGGTGATAAAGTCAAAGAATATTATTTAAATAATAAAGTAAATGGAGAACTTTCTAATTATGGAAAGTGGTTATAAGAAGGTTAACCCTAAAATGAGGAAAGTGGGTTAAGTGGTCAAGTGGCTATTGGATATATGGACAAGTGGCCAATTGGACAAAGTTGGACATAAGTGGTTAAGTGGATAAAGTGGATATGTGGACAAAGTGACCTAGTGGATGCTTCTAAGGAAGCTACTTGGAGAGTATAAATAAGAGGCAACGGTCTCTTGTAAAGATATATCTTTTGAGCATTTATTGAAGATCTATTATGAGTGAGAGATTGACTGGATGATCTCATGGATGCATCAAAGTTTCTGTAAGTCTAAGATATTGACGATGAAAGTTTCAGAAGTTCAGAAACCCTAGTTTATGAAGGAGTACATGAGAAGAAGTGGGACAGAGCACATGCATACGTGGGATGTAGTGAGATGGAGCACATACACACGCAGGTTGAAGGATGTCAGAGCATGTACAGTTGGAGGAAGTCATGAAGACTTGAGTGTGAGTTGTTGTTAGGTTCCTGAAGGATGAAGAAAGTTCCATATTTGCATTCTATGGGCTCAGATTTTTCATAGAAGTTCTCGTATGGTCACATGATTATCTTGATGGATACTCTTTCTTATTGTATGGTGAATTTTTAAGGCATTTTTGGTATGGATGTTGTGATATGGTTATGTTTGTTAATTGATAGAGTGAGGAAAACTCTTATGATTCAGTATTGATATGGTTTCCATAGAATAATATTTACTTATGATTGAGTAACATTCATATTGTATGGTTGAGGAACATGAGTAAGTTTTTGGAGATCATAGATGTGTTGTGATTCGTTATGGTACATATTGGACAATGAAATGAAGAAGTAGATGTGATTGAAGGTTGTAGAGGATCTAATTTTTTCAAGGAGAGAAAACCCTGATTGTTCAGAAGGCATATGTAGGCTGTAATATGGACATGTTGCATACATACGCTAGATATACTACTGGTAGGGCACCTACATACATGTGTTGCACTACTGACAGGTCGTGTACCTTTTGACAAATGCGTATTTGTTGAGGATTGAATCCTCTTCTCAGTTGGTGTTGAGTTGTGTAAGCTAAGTCTTGCATTGCAAAGATGGTTCTTTTGTGGAGTTGTAACTCTATTCCATTGTTGTTGATAAACCCAAGGATTGTAGTCCATAATAAAAAGAAAAGTGTACATACATCTTGTGTTATTTGTGGTGATGTCTTATTGATGATATATGTTGTTTTTATCTATTGCTAATATATGTTCACATACAACTGGTTATAAATGACATTAATAAGTGATGAGTAAATAGTGATTGCTAACTAAGGAGTTTTGTGAAGTGAAGTTGAAAATGAGCCCTACACTTATTCACCCCCCCCTTGTAGTGTGGTTAGTGTGTCCAAAAAATACTTAGGTGAATTTCACTCGATTTTGACTCTTCCCATAGGTCAAAACCCCGCAGTCTACCACCAAGACATCATTAATGACCTCCACCACTAGCTCTTTGACACGTAATCAGGTACATGGACTCCATGTCATCTCTATATGAAATTTCCTTCATCATGACCTCACCATTCTTAGGGTTCTTGTCTAAAATCCTACCCTCAGTAGCATTCAAATAGAAAGGGGATTTCGTCTCTTGTGGAATATGTAAGGTACCAAATATATTATAATAGACAAAACAAAAATATTGTAGAGAATAACAACGGAAAAAAGCAATAGATGAAACCACAACACCAAAATATTACATTTATTGATAGGAAACAATGTTCAGCCTCTTCGAGGGGGAAACCTCCAGCAGAGCATTGATCTATTACAATAATTCTCAAGGCAATATATCTAATACCTCCTACTGTTATTTATACTAATTCTATCTTCTAAGGAAACTTCTAGAGGAAGATCTTTCTAGAAGAAGAAGCTTCTATTAGGTCTTCTTACATTTATTTATTCTCCTTTATTTAATAGTCCTTATTAATTAATGTTAGCCTTTATTGCATAGAAAATTTATCATGCTAAATAATGACCCACGAAGAGGGGTTAGGATCAAATCCTAACATCCCTTACCCTTTCAAAAGAGATCTTTTCCTCAAGGATGAAGATGCAGAAATTGTTTGAGTATGGGTGTTGGTTCCCAAGTTGCATCCTCTGGTGATGTGTCCTTCCACTTGATCAAAACTTCCTTGTTAGTTTTGCCACAAAACCGATGTTCACGTTCATTGAGTATGAATTTTGGTTGGAGCCAAAGTGAGCCTTGTTCATCTAATTCAGTAAGGATGGTTTGGTCCCTACAATTTTGTCCCACCACTTTATTTAAGCATGAAACATGGAACACTGGGTGGGTTTTGGAAGTAGATGGAAGGGAAAATGTGTAGGTCATTGAACCAATACGCTTGATGACCTGATAGGGGCCTTAAAACTTGGGTGACAACTTTTCATGTCCCTGGGATTTGATAAATGTTTGTTTGTAAAGTCGGAGTCTGAGAAACACCTTATCACCTTCCTGAAAAACTTGTTCTGAACAATGTTGGTCCACCTGTTTCTGCATGTGATTTTGAGCCATGTGGGGGTTAGTTATCCTTTAGAGCTGCAAGGGTGGTTGTTATACCTTAGAACATTTTAGCAATATATTAGACCTTTTATGTGCCTAGAATATATGTAGTGATTGTAGGTGGTCGTTTTCCATACACCACTTCATATGGGGTCATTTTAGTGGTCGTATGATATGAATTATTGTACCACCTTTCTACCAAGGGAAGCCATTTCACCCATTGGTGTTGTTTTTCAGAAGAAAAACATCACAAGTAGGTTTCCAAACATTGTTTTACCACTTATGTTTGGCCATCAGACTGGGGGTGATAGGTGGTGCTCATGTTCAGTTGGGTACCCTGCAATTTAAACAATTCTTGCCAAAATGTGCTGGTGAAATTTGGGTCACGATTAGACACAATAGAGGTTTCCATACCATGAAACTTGAAAATATTATCAAGGAAAACTTGCACTACCAGTGTTGGTGTGAAAGGGTGGGGTAATGCACAAAAATGAGCATACTTGGAGAGGAGATCAATCACCACTATGATGACTGACTTGTTCCCAGCTTTGGGGAGGCCCATTATAAAGTCCATGGATATGTTCATCCACGTAAGAGATGGAATGGGTATGGGTTGCAGAGCTCCTGGAGACTTTATGGTTTCACCTTTATCACGTTGCAACACCTCACATTTAGTGACAAAGAGAATGATGTATTTCTTCATTCCTTCCAAGAAAAAATAATGATGGGAACGAACATAGCTCTTTTGAAAGACAGAGTGGCCCGCAATAGTAGATGAGTGCAACTCATTTAAGATCCCTGAATTGAGAGATGAAGATGAAAACATAACCAGGCAATCCTTGTACCTGGGAATATTGTCTTTTCAAGTGTAGCCAAGGGTAGGATTAGGGTCCTCCTGAAGTCGATGAATTATCCTAGACATAGTAGGGTTTGTTAGCCAATATTTTCATACTCCCTCAATTCAATCTAGAACAGACAAGGATAAGGCAAAGAGAGAGCCATCCTCCTCATGTTTTCTTGAAAAGGAATCCAACATTATATTGTATTTTCCCTTTTTATATATGATTTCATAATCATAACTCAACATTTTGGTTAGCCACTTGTTCTGTTCTGGGGAGGATAATTTTTTCTCTAAAAAATACTTCAAACTATGGTGATCTATTTTGATCTAAAAATGGCATCCCAAAAGATATGGCTTCCACGTGTGCACCACATGGAGAATGGCCATCATTTATTTTTCATATGTAGATCTACCACTCAACACATAGCTAGTAAAGGCCAAAGATAAATCATCTTGTGTGAGAACTCACGAATACCAGTGCCAGAAGCATCCAATTCTACCAAAAAACCTTTTTTGAAGTCAAGAGTGGCTAATACTGGAGTAGTGCACATGGCCCACTTTAAATCTGTGAAGGATTTCTCAGTGAAAGGTTTCCAATGAAATGGATTCTTCTTAAGAAGGTTGATCAAGGGCTTATAAATTGTTCCATAATGGTGTAAAAAATTCCTGTAGTATCGTGGGAAATTGAGGAAACCCCCGAGGCACTTTAAGGTCATGGGTCACAGCCAATCCTGCATAGCTTGTATCTTTTTTGGGTCCACTCTTACCACGTCTCGACCCACAATGTGTCCCAAGAATTCCATGTCACTGGCTCCAAAGGAATATTTGGTCTTTTTTACAAGAACTTGGTTTTCCTATAGCAAGAGAAGGAATTTCTCCACATGGAGAAGGTGGGAATCCCAAGTGTGGCTATAAATGAGGATGTCATCAAAGAAAACTAAGACAAACTTTTGAACGTAAGGTTTCAATATTTTATTCATGAGAATTTGGAAGGTGGATGGGGAATTGAAAGGGCCAAAAGACATGAGTAAGAATTCATAATGTCCTTCATGATTTCTCAAAGAAGTCTTTAGAATATATGCCTCCTTCATTTGAATCTAGTGATATCCTAAGCAGAGGTCTAATTTTGTTAAGAAACATGCACCCTGGAGTTCATCCAACAGATAATATATGACGGGAATGGGGAACTTATCCTTGATGGTCATTTTATTCAGGGCATGAAAATATGGACACATGCGCCAAGCAACTTATTTATTTAATACCATCACCACTAGGGACGAATATGGGCTAGTACTAGGGCAAACTACCCTCTCCTCTAGTAATTCCTGTACTACATTTTCTATTTTATTTTTTTTAGAAAATGGATACATGTAGGGGCATACAATGGGGGGTTGACTTCCTAGAAGGAGAGGTATTCTATGATCATGCTCACCCATGTAGGGATGTAAGTATGTTGGAACCTCAAATACCTTGTGGTACTTGTCCAATATTAGTTGCAGTCTAGAAGGGACTTTAGGAGAGGCTGGATCGGTGACTTGGATGGATTTAAATTGAGTAATAAAACCATGGTGGCCTTTCTTCAACAATTTTTCCGTCCTATGAGACCTGATGATTTCAGAGGAGCCAACTTGGAGGCCTTAAAGGGTATAGGGGTGACCCTCTTGGGTGAAGCTCATATACAAATCTTGACAGTCCATTGTAATTGGCCCCTGGATGTGAAGCCATTCCACACCCAATACAATATCACAACCACCCATTTGGAGTTCGACATTCTCACAAAAATTCCCACACTTCATCGTACCACCATTATCTATGAGGATTTGAAAATTAGAAACTAGGCAGACAAAGAAATGGATCTCTTGAGTGAGCCCGCAATGAATAAAATTATGGGTGCTACCACTATAAATCAACAGCATTACCGACCTATGTTTGATGTATCCCTTGATCTTCAATGTATGTGGGGCTGAAATACCCAAGAGGGCATGAAGAGATATTACAGGTTTTGTGGATTCTACAGGGGTTGCAACTGAATCTTCGAGGTGGACACTTGGTTGGAAATCCTATTGGGTCAGGAGCCTCATCTGATGGTATGTCTTCAGAGGAAGTGGAAGATGATATATCAATCTGGAATAAAAAAAATTCATGACATTTATGGCCCGAAAAATACTTGTAAGCACAGTAATATAAAAGTCCTTTCTTGCGAAATTCCTCCATTTTTGCTGCGGATACCTTTTGGACTTTCAACATTTATGTCTGAGTTGAGGTATCCCTTGGGAAATGACTATTGGGAATTGCAATGTGCCAGGGTTGGGCCTAAATAATATTGTCCACTTCCCTGGCTAATTGGCATGCCTGCAACCAAGTGACCAGATAATTCATGCAAACATGATCCTTAATGGCATCCTTTAACCCACTAATAAAAAATACAAGATAGAACTCATTTGATAAGCCCTCAATGCAAATGGCCAACTATTCAAATGTTGTGATAAAGTCGTTCACATATCCTATTTGTTTGAGCTTGGTGAGTCAGCCCAAAAAATGGGAATCCCTATCAAAACAGGCACAAACCGCTTTGGTGAACATGGTCCAAGTGGGTAATCATGGATACAATTTATTATTCCATTTCCATCATTTCCATATTTCTTGATCCAAGTATAGAAACCCCACATGGAGTTTGGTCTCACATCATGGAGGGAGAAGTAGTGTTCCATTTGTGAAACCCATCCTACCGGGTCAAATCCATCAAATTTATGCATCTCAACTTTGGGAACATTATTCCATAAATATGGAGGACCCCAATGAGTGTGGGAAGAATGAGGATGTTCAAAATAGGAGGAGCGAATATCCTCAGAGTGGGACTCATGGTGCTTTCCCTTGATGAGTTGTGTCAATGTGTTGAATTTGTTGTCTAGGGACTCCTAGAGTTCTTGGTGGAGGGAAGTCACGGTCATGTTCAGTGAGGTGACCCGACTGTCCAGGTCTTCCATGGTTTGAGCACAGGTTGGAGCAGGGGACATGGGGAAAACCTAGTGAGAGCATACAAACTAGGATAAGGAGGTTGGTGGGATAGGGGGTTAATAAGGGGGTGGGAAAGGGGTCAGGCCACAAAAAATAGGGTTAAAGATGATAGGTACCACTGTGATCAGGATAAAGAGAGGAATCTAATGAGGTCTCAAATAGGGGGGAGGGAAAGGGGTCAGACCACAGAAAATATGGTTAAAAATTATAGGTGCCACTACTATCAAGATGAAGAGAGGAATATAATGGGGTAGGTCTCAAATAAGGGTCCGGGCAACCCCAAATTTTTATTTTTTAACTCCTGCGGAGTTATACTTCGATATGAATAAGACTGTAGTGTTGAAAGGCCCAAATTCTTAACATGACAAAATGTGTAGTAATTTCGCAACCAAAATGCAGGAGGTAAAGTTGCATGACAATAGATAATGACTATTTTTTTTTTCGTCCCAAGGGTTAGGGTATTCAGGGTTTCTACAGACAAGGGTTTTCCCTGTGCTATATTTCTCTAGTATATGTGTGGGGTCCAACAATAGTACTTGACCCAATATCTCAGGGAACCAACTAAGGAGGTTAGACAGTGCCCTTATTTGTACTACCAGAATACCCAAGTATGAGAGAGTATCTTCTCGAGTGTTGTTCTCGGTGGCACTATAATAGCTAGGAGGTTGATTGGTTTATCTACGGAGGGCTTCAGGATATCTAAACCGATCTATATATAGGTGTTGTCTGATGCACTACCACTGAAAGGGGTACCAACAAGGGTTACAAGTGTGGTCAACAATGTACGCTTAAATACCACATGTAGTTGCTCCATGTATGCTTCCCCGACCATGGATTTATGCATTGAATGCCATATCTTGATGGAATATCCAACAATACTGAGAGGGGGGGGGTGAATCAGTATTGCCTACTTTTTCTTATTAATTCCTTTAATATTAAGCACACACATTAATTATTCAATTAAGAAATATATGATGAACAACAAACCCTTATGAACACAAGATTTTATCGTAGAACCCAACAGGGAAAACCACCAACACTTTTCTATTAACTACAAAATTCCTTTTCTTACAAGTTACATAGAAGGAAGATATTCTTCCTTTTCGATCAACACCAACTAATCAGTATGCACCCACACCCTTGTTCACCAGTACCAACTGGTAGGAGGCTTCGACCCCCTGTTTATTCCTCTATAACTGATAAGGATTCTTCAACACCCTATTTACTATCCACAATTGGAAGGAGGCTACGACCCCCTATTTAGTCAACTACAACTGATAAGGAAGAACCTACTCCCCTACAGGCTCCAGCCTACCCTTACACCACCCAACCACCCTTATTTTATAATGCACTTCAATCTCTTCTTCTCTTCATTGAGTTTAACTTATGAAGCCATTGTTGTACTTTCTACTTGTCTTTTGCAACCTTTTCTTGTATGATTATCTCATTATCTGTAATCAAACTTCATCTTTTCCTTTATGGCTTCTATCATTTAATATTCAATGAATCTGTTGCAATCCAATAAAGGTCTTCTATATCTAATACTAGATTGCATAACTGCTACTCTGTCTTCTTCTATTCTTGATCTTCAATAAAACATTGATAGGCACCTTAGAACTAACAGGTCTTCAACTTGGACTCTACTTTTGTTTTGATCTTCTTATCTGAACCTTAGAGACAATATCTTCTCACCAGTCTTCCTCATTTATATAATCTTCAAAACGGTGTGAGTTATAATGCACTTTGTCCTTTAATTTGGACCATCACACCACTTTGACTAACTTAACCATAATCACATTTTATTATTCTTACCGTGAAGGATTTTCATAAATTGATCACAGATATGGATCAATTTCATCTTTTAACTCAATCATGAATCTCTGCAATTGTTTCAAAAATTGAGTTCTATAGAGGAACTTCCTTCAAACCTTTTTCAAATGACTGATAATGAAAAACCACAAGTTTATCAATCTTTAGCGATGTATTACCTTTTTCCCATATATATATTACTCCATATGACCAACTGTGGTGACCAGACGCTAGGCCAAACGATCGCTTGAGCACTTATCAAAATGAACGATCATGATTTTAATCTCCTGATGAGATGGATGATAGTCGGGACTTCAAGAATTTCAACCTGTCAAATATTCTAAATAATATTTTGTCAAACAGATCAGATGTTCCACTTCTATGTCGTGGAACCAGATCAATGGTCATATTCGATCTTTACACTTATCCTTTCATTTCTTAATCCGACGGCTAGGACTTCATAAAGAATTGAGATGGATGGCCACCATTTACTCCGGGGCTTCAGCTATTCTACTTACACTATCCTTCCACTATAATATGATCAACGTTTTAGAATACACTCGAAGTAATCTTCATATCGAACGACCCATATCCACTTCGAGACTTCAGCATTCGGGACTTCGGGACTTAGGGCATTTGCTGGTGGTGAAAAATCCTGAAGTAAAACTCTTAGAGTGATGTAAATTTGTTGACATCACTTGATGACATGGAATAGGCCAAGTGGCAGCCACGTGTCACTCAGATTCATGATTTACATGTACCTGATTTGTTGATTTCATCTTGACACTTGTCACTATCTGACTGTGCCATGTGTCCTTGCTGACTTGGACTCTTGACATGGTCTGTCACATTTTCTTATTGATGTGGTTTGTCACATGTCCTTGCTAATGTGTTCTGTCACATGTCCTTGCCGATGTTGTATGTTGATGTTTATCTCTCGATGTGAAACATATTCATCTCCTTAATCTAACGATCAGAATAGTATCAGAAAATTATCTCAGATCGACAGTTGAGAGTGACTTCATAATTTTTTCTTTCATTGGGTATTTCGATATCTCGACTTCAAAATTATTCTGAAGTGAGATTCCCAAAGTGTAACCTCCTCACATCTTTTAACCCAAAATGAATGATGTTCGTTTGACCAAGATCTTAGATCGACGACTCGATCTTTCTATGATGCTTCTTTGAATTGGTTTAAATCCAACGACCCTCCATATTTTCTTATCCTATCCTTCCACTTAATTTGATCTAATGACTGACGAGAATTTAGATAATCAAGATCTCAGATATTTCTTCTTATCCTATCCTTCCATTTAATTTAATCTGACAGCTAACGGGAATTCGGATATTCAAATTCTAAAACCTCTTGCCTCGCTTCTCCTATCCTTCCACTTAAAGTGATCCAATGGTCGTGAAGACACTCAAAGAAGATCAACGATCAAGGATGATTGTGGAACCACAACTTGCGAGTGATTTAACTCATCACACAAGATCTGCAATTTGAAGTTGTGTGTTTGCTAGTGAGTCAACCACAGTCATCGATATTTGAATCTATAATATCAGACGGTCCTGACTAATTGCGGGATTTGAAATAGCATGATGTTTAATTCTCCTTTCACTCTCTGCAATCTATCCCTATCGTTGATTTGGCAATTGCGCATCCGATAGTCACGACTTAATCCAACTTAATCTGATCATTTGTTGGATCAACCACAATTGCCGATATTTGAGTTTATGAGATCTGACAATCTAGATCGATTGCGAGATTGTAACCAATGAGTCGTTTGACTCTTCTTTCGCTCTCCACAATTTATCCCTTCCGTTGATATAGAGCATGCATTTCAATGGTCTTGATTTGATCTAAGTTTCATCGTGCCATACCTACTGAGATTTGATATTCATTCACTAACCCTCTTGAGATTTTAATCTTTAATATTTGCATACCGTTCTACTATAACTTTGATATAAGTTTCATCACACCATACCTACTGAGATTTGATATTCATTCACTAACCCTCCTGATCTTTTAATCTTTTAATATTTGTATACCGTTCTACTGTAACTTTGATTTTTATTCACTAACTCT
Organism: Picea mariana; assembly: GCA_032191745.1. NCBI lineage: Eukaryota > Viridiplantae > Streptophyta > Pinopsida > Pinales > Pinaceae > Picea > Picea mariana. The sequence continues at coordinate 47,119 of JASDQU010241766.1, read as the reverse complement.
CTTGAGCTTTAATCTTTTCATATCGTCCAATTGTTTGACATCAACCATTATATGCTAACCAAATACTATTGATATCATTGACAGTTTTTCATACCAACTTATCATCACATCAATGATGTCGACTGTTGAAATCAATGAAAATACATCAATGACACTATGTCCAACAATCTCCCCCTTTTTCATTGATGGAAACACACCAACTTCATACACAGTCTCCCCTATGATGATGCTTCTCTCGTATGAAGTTACTCTCCCCTTTTGACATCAATGGAAAAGGGTTTGTCCTCCTATGATCTATCTGTCTATATTATACTGATAAATATCTAAACTTTGGTAAATCCCCCTACAATTATTCTCTCCCTACCATAACTAAATAACTCCCCCTATCAGTCTACTCTCTCTACCTCTGACAGTTCCCCATTTGTTTCTAAAAGGGTAGCTCTTCCTGACAAGGTCTCTCCTCTTTTTTATCTCTATAGGATTTCATGTATATAATTTTGTACATCATAATACTACATCTGTGGATACCACTGTCCTACTAGAACACTGCGCAATTGTAGCTCATATTTTTCAAACAACCCTTGGATCTGTTCATTGATTCTCATTGATCTCTAGCCATGATATCAATTGTTTTTATATCATCCACCTTGACATATACACTCTAAACAATCTTATGTAAACTAATATTGTAGCATTTTCATACTTTTTTGGTAGAATCATATCCAAGAGAGATACCTTCATTAGATCTAGTATCAAATTTTTCGATATTCTCATCAAGCCTTTTGATGTAACACTTACTTCCAAAGACCTTGAAGTATTTTACCGAAGGAGCTCTTCCAAACCAGGGTTCATAAGGAGTTTTATTACTATTATCCTGAGCTGACCTCTATTCAATATGTATACTATTGTGCTTACTACTTCCCTTCAATATCCATCGGATAATTTTGCTTCATTGAGCATAGTCTTTACATCTTTCTGGACAGAGATCTCTCCCTTTGTTTTGTTTTCTTTGAGAAAGATTTTCAGTGTACCATTAAAATAGGATTGAAAGACTTCTGAGATAATCATTACTCAATTATTCCTGTCATTATGTTGTTGGAGATTCATCATCAATGTCATTATCATGTGCACTAGAAGCTTCTTTATCCTTTTATTGAGAATATTCCTTATTATAAGTTTCACCCACCAAACTCCTATTATAAACTTCATCAATTTCAGGAGCAATATATTCATCATCTTTCTTGTTTGGTACTTCAGATTTTCTTTTCCATGTCTTATTTACTCTTCTTGTCATATTGTGTGAAGCATTCCTTAGTTACTGTCTTTTTTAGTTCAAACAGTCATGGGCTTTGTGGCCATAACCATCACAATTGTAGCATCTCATAGTGTACCAATGTGTAGCAATATGTCCAACAAGATTGCAGTTCCAACATCTTATATTGTTGTTGAACCTACCAATTTGTTTTCTTCCATGATGCCTACAATCCAAGGCTTTATGACCATATTCATTATAAGAAAAACAATAACCATTAAAAACACTCTCATACTTCCTTTGATTCATCCATGAAGGTGTCTCTCTTCTAAAATTACTTTTAGGTGTATGAGTAGCTTCAAGATGTCTTCCTTGATCTAGTCTTTTAAATAATGTATTGTTGCTTTCATTATTTGAACATGAAGGACTTGCATCATACCTTCTTTCAAGCTTTATAAATGAAGGACTTGCATCAGGTTTATTAGGATTACTAATTTATTCCTTGTTGTAGCCAAGACTGGATTTGTCATTTGGTGATCTCTGACTATCCAAGATCTCATATAAGATTGTAGAGTTATTCAAGAACTTGACTTGGGTGTTTGAATTCTCAGCCTTCTTTCTAAGATTTACAACTTCTTCTTTCATCTTATGACATGACTCTTCCCTTTTGTTCAACTGGTTCCTCACTACCTCCTCTCTTATTTTGGTTTCTTCAAGTTCGGTCTTCAGATTGACATTGATTTCTCCTAGTTCTTTTAGATCTACAAGGATTATTCCAAGTTCATCATCTTCCTTCTTTTCTTCTTTTACTTGACTGATTTCATTCTTTAATTTCTCAATCTCCTCTTCTTTTTCTTCTAGCTGAATATTTTTCTCAGATATGACATTTTCATTGTCTTTGAGCATTTTCTTTAATTCCAAGAAATACTTTTGACTCTTTTCAAGAAATTCCTTATTGATGGATGAGTCTTCCTCTTCATCCTTGATAGGTATGTATTTTGTGTCTTCTCTTTTTATTTGATACATCTTCATGGGAGGATGAGCAGATTCTTTGTAGGTATCATCACAACACATGTCATCTTCAACATCAATCTGAGTAATAGGACTTGAACCTTTAATCATGTGTACTTGTTCATATTCAAGGCAAAATTCATTTGAAGGAATTCTTTGTAGACTGAGAACTTTATCAAGGGATTCAATCCCTTTCTTGAATTTTTCAACAGTATTAAGTTGATCCTTTAGTTGTTTACACCTTTGTTTATATTTTCTCAGATCATCTAGAGCACACTCAAGCTTAGCTTCAAGATTGACTTTTTCTTCAATGTCTGAGTATTCTTCAAAAGAATCTTCATCACTAGAATTTTTGTAGACTGAACTTTGTTCTAATTGAAATGCTTCTTTAGACTTTTCTTCTTAGTAGAGGTCTTTCATCTTGTCCCAAAGTTCCTTTGCAGAATTATCTTCACCTATATTCTCTTTGACATCATCAGGTAGTCCATCAAGGATTGTACTCATTTCCACTGAATTACTTTTTTTGGATTTATTTTGATCTGGAGTCCTTACTCTACTTCGTGGGAAGTAATTAGTGATCATTGAATTCCATACATCATGTCCCAATGCCTTCAGATGACTTTCCATTCTTGTACTCCAAAATATGTATTCTTTTCTTCGAGGTATTGGAGTTCCATTCTCACTGTAAATATTTTGTCCATCCATGTGTGCTTTATTTTATCTTCTTTACAGTTTGTTAGACTGTTCTTAAAGGAACCTTGCTCTGATACCAATTGATGGAATATCTAGCAATACTGAAACGGGGGGTGAATCAATATTGCCTAATTTTTCTTATTAATTTCTTTAATATTAAGCACAGACATGAATTATTCAATTAAGAAATATAATATGAACAACAAACCCTTATGAACACAATATTTTATCATGGAACCCAATAGGGAAAACCACCAACACTTTCCTATTAACTAGAAAATTCCTTTTCTTACATGTTACATAGAAGGAAGAGATTCTTCCTTTTCAATCAGCACCAACTGATCATGATGCACCCATACCCTTATTCATTAGTACTAATTGGTAGGAGGTTTTGAACCCCTGTTTAGTCAGCTACAACTGACAAGGAAGCACCAACTCCCTTTTTTCACTAGCACCAACTAGTAGGAGGCTTCGACCCCCTGTTTAGTCAGCTACAATTGACAAGGATGCTTCAACACCCTATTTACAAGCCACAATTGGAAGGAGGATACGACCCCCTATTTAGTCAACTACAACTGAAAAGAAAGAACCTACTCCCCTGCAGGCTCCAACCTACCCTTGCACCACCCAACCACCCTTATTTTATAATGCACTTCAATCTCTTCTGATCTTCATTGAGTTTGACTCATGCAACCATTGTTGTAATTTCTACTTGTTTGTTGCAACCTTTTATTGTATGATTATATCGTTATCTGTAGTCAAACTTCATCTTTTCCTATCTGGCTTCGGTCATTTAATATTCAATGAATCTGCTACAATCCAATAAAGGTCTTCTATATCTAATACTGGATTGCATAACTGCTACTCGGTATTCTTCTATTCTTGATGTTCAATAAGACATTGACAGGCACCTTAGAACTAATAGGTCTTCAACTTGGACCCTACTTTTGTTTTGATCTTCTTATCTGAACCTCAGAGACAATATCTTCTCACCACTCTTCCTCATTTATATAGTCTTCAAAATGGTGTGAGTTATAATGCACTGTGTCCTTTCATTTGGACCATCGCACCACTTCGAATAAATTAACCATAATCATAGTTTATTGTTCTTACCATGAAGGTTTTTCATAAATTGATCACAGATATGGATCAATTTCATCTTTTAAATTGATCCCGAATCTCTGCAATTATTTCAAAAATAGAGTTCTGCAGAGGCACTTCCTTCAAACCATTTTCATATGATTGATAATGCAAAACCATGGGCTTATCAATATTTAGCAACGTATTACCTTTTTCCCATATATCTATTACTCCATATGACCAACTATGGTGACCAGAAGCTAGGCCAAACGAGAGCTCGAGCGCTTATCAGAATCAATGGTCATGATTTTAATCTCCTGATGAGATGGACGACAGTCTAGAATTTGGGACTTTCAACTTGTCAAATATTCTGAATAAGATTTCGTCAAACAAATCGGATGGTTCACTTCTATGTTGCATAACTAGATCGATGGTCATATTCAATCTTTACACTTATCCTTTCATTGCTTAATCTGACGGCTAGGACTTCATTAAGCATTGATATGGATGGCCACCATTTACTCCAGGACTTAGACTATTATACTTACACTATCCTTCCACTGTAATATGATCAACGTTTGAGAATACACTTGAAGTGGTCTTCAGATCGGACAACCCATATCTACTTCGGGACTTCAGCATTCAAGACTTCGGGACTTAGGGAATTTGCTGGTGGTGAAAAATCCCGAAGTAAAACTCCAGGAGTGACGTAAAATTTTTGAAGTCACTTGATGACATGGCATGGGCCAAGTGGCAACCAGGTGTCACTTTGATTCGTGATTTACATGTACATGATCTGTCGATTTCATCTTGACACTTGTCACTATCTGACTGTGCCATGTGTTCTTGCTAACTTAGATTGTTGATGTGGTCTGTCACAGTTTCTTGCTGACGTGGTCTGTCACATGTCCTTGTTGACATGGTATGTCATGTGTCCTTACTGACATGGTCAACTGACGTGGATCTCCCGATGTGACACATATTCATCTCCTTGATCTAATGGTCAGAATAGTATCCGAAGGGTATCTCAGATCGACGGCTGAGAGTGAATTTAGAATTTTATCTTTTGAGACTTCAGGTATTTTGATATCTCGACTTCACAATTCTTCCAAAGTGATATTCCCAAAGTGTAACCTCCTCATGTATTTTAACCTGAAATGAATGATGTTCGTTTGATCAAGATCTTAGATCGACGACTTGATCTGTCTGCAATGTTTCTTTGACTTGGTTTAAATACAACGACCCTCCATATTTTCTTACCCTATCCTTCCACTTAATTTGATCTAATGGCTGACAAGAATTTGGATAATCAAGATCTTAGATCTTTCTTCTTATCCTATCCTTCCATTTAATTTAATCTGATGACTATTGAGAATTCGGATATCTGAATTCTCAAACCTCTTGCCCCGCTTCTCCTATCCTTCCACTTAAAGTGATCCAATGGTCATGAAGACACTCGAATCAGATCAATGATCAAGGATGATTGCAAAACCACAACTTGCGAGTGATTTAACTCGTTACCTGAGCTCCGCAATTTGAAGTTGTGTGTTTGTTGGTGAGTCAACCACAGTCGTCAATCTTTGAAGTTATAACATCTAATGGTCCTGACTAATTTCAGGATTGGAAATATCATGATGTTTAATTATCCTTTTAGTCTCCACAATCTATCCCTACCATTGATTTGGCGATTGCACATCTGACGATCATGACTTAATCTGACTTAGTTTGATCATTTTTTGGATCAACCACAATCGTTGATATTTGAGTTTATGAGATCTGACGATCTAGACTGATTGCGGGATTGTAATCGGTGAGTTGTTTAATTCTCCTTTCTCTCTCCAAAATTCATCCCAACTGTTGATCTAGAGCATGTGTATCAACGGTCTTGATTTTATCTGAGTTTCATCATGCCATACCTACTGATCTTTGATATGAATTCGCTAACCCTCCTGAGATTTTAATATTTTAATCTTTGCATATTGTTCTACTGTAACTTTGATTTGAGTTTCATTGCGCCATCCCTACTGAGATTTGATATTCATTCGCTAACCCTCCTGAGATTTTAATCTTTAATCTTTGCATATCGTTCTACTATAACTTTGTTTTTTATTCGCTAACTTTCCTGAGCTTTAATCTCTGCATATCGTCCAATTGTTTGACATCAACCACTATATGCTAACCAAATACTGTTGATATCATTGACAGTTCGCCATACCAACTTATCATCAAATCAATGACAATACATCAATGACACTATGTCCAACATATCTTTGTAGCTTTAAGATGCCAGAATATGTCTCTACCCTGAAAGAAAATAACCCACAATGTTCTTCCAAGGAAATTTCTCTGATACCACTTGTAAGGTACCATAGCTATTATAATATCCAAAATAGAAACATTGCAGAGAATAACAATGAAACAATACAATAGATGAAACCACAACACCAAAATAATACCTTTATTGATAGGAAACAATGTTCACTTGCCTATTCGAGGGGGAAACCTCCAATAGAGCAGTGAACTATTATAATAATCCTAAATACAAGTTATGTAATACATCCTACTCTTATTTATACTAACTATATCTTCTAAGGAAACTTCTAGAGGAAGATCTTTCTAGAAGCAGAAGCTTCTATTAGGTTTTCTTACATTGACTTATTCTCCTTTATTTAATAGTCCTTATTAACTAATGCCAACCTTTATTACATAGAAAATATATCATACTAACTAATGACCCACGAAGGGGGCTTAGGATCAAATCCGAACATAATTTACCAACCCACATGCTTGAAATTCGCCTGCACTAATGCATTTTTGTCAAAGAATGAAGGGAACATGTTATCGATTCTTCGACATTGATTCTCAAAGATTATACATGGAAAACCCTCTGTACAGAGCATGACCACGACCAGACTAAAAGAATGGATAATACGTGATAAATTAACAATTTTTCCAAGTGAACATATCTTCACTCTATTATTTGCCTATGTCAAATATTTTAATTAAGAAGTCCAATTCCTCTGCATATACATTCAAAGGAAGGTTATCTTGGTTGAGTAATTATAGGAAATTACTCAACCAAGAAACCCATGAATATTCTTAGAGATGGGTTATCATCCATTGGCATTCACAACATGCATTAACCGTGAAATTTACTCAAGAATAAATTATTGGGTGTTCAAGAGGCATAAAGCACACATTCCTTCTATCCTTTTAGATTTCAGAAAGACAATAATACTCAGCAAGGAAAACCAAGAGGGTGGATTGTAATATTATTTAATTTGTAATGTGTATTTGATGTAATTAAATACAGGTTGTCTCTTTTATTTTCAGGAAGAAGCTATAGCAACTATGAAAAGTTGAAGTTGAAAGAAACAAATTTGAAGGAAACAAAAAACCAGGTGTGCATTTTTCGAACCTACATTGTTCTTTCTTCCTTTCTTTTGTAGTATTGTAAACATAAATTAGGAATAACTTGAAAAAAAAATTAGGAGATGATAGAAATAATATATTTTGAAGGATATCAAATGAACGAGCACTCCACTATACAAAACAACATTGACCAAGTACTGAGTAACAATGGTCTTTCTAGATTAGATGCATTTTTGTACACTGCAGGGGATTGTCTATTTCATGCATTTAGAGTACTGTTGTGTTTTTGTTATTATTCAATTGAGTTTCAAAATGGATTGATAGATCACTTCCTATTTTGTTTACGCAACGACAATGTAGAAGCATTAGAGTCATATAAATACAAATTGGCATCTAATTTTCTTTATCAGTTACATGGAATTCATGACATTTAGACATGTATTTCAAAGATGTGATTGTTTGCATATGAAAACCTAAATGAACATGAGAGAGGACCATAGGGTGATATTTTTTGTGTATGGTGGCTATCCAAATGGATAGATATATCTATTGGAATTTGGTCACTAACAAGGAAAAGAAGATATTTTATATTCAATAGAAAATACAGATTATAGATTCATATTACATCTTGTTCCATGACACTAATGTTCTTAGTGGTCATTAAGAACCATTGATTTATAAACAATTATCCATATGCACTTTAGGATGATATAATATTTACTTTTCCCTCATGTGCAAAGACCTTCAATAGCATTTGAAACATGTTCTGCATCATATGAATTCTCGTGGATTAAATAGAGAACTAACTAGTACATATAATTGTGGGGATAGTCTCTTCAATGCAATTTTTCATTCAATAGAAACATAATCCAATTTTTAGTCTTTGATACTTTATACTATGAAATCCTTTTGGAATGCAATTATGAATGGTGATTAGAAATCATTGCACCGCATGCAATAAATTATAGCAACTAATATCATACAAAGTATGGCAGCAGTTGGATGTTGGCAAGGGTATCTCATAATATGGAAATTCCATATGACAAGGGGAATATATAAGGTGGGTCATTTTGTTTGAAGCGGATATCAATCATATTCAAAGTAAATATCCAATTCTAGTCCTTCCTTGCAAATAACATTGTCAACTTCTATTCTATTGATTCAAATTGTGATAAAGGATTTGATGTGATATATTTGAAATGTATACATCACACATCCACTATGAACCATTTCTAAGAGAAAAATGCAGTTAGGAATGCACTATGTATTGTAAACAACCCACACTAAGTCTAAACAAGAGGCATGGGATCAATTGTCATATAGCTACAAAATTGCTAAGTTCAAAAAGTAACAATGATTATGTAATGCTTCCTAAACATGTAATAGAAGAACATCATCATATACCTCATCCACATTATAAGAAAACAACCATGTTGAAAAATAGTGATTATGAATCTAACCTCGCTTGTCATAAAGTAGCAAGAATACCTAGTAAAAAGTGTAAGCTCACTTATCACAAATTGAAACAAGTCGCACGTCAAAAAAAGAAATGCACTAGCACATTTCCTAGTGAACATGAAGAGCATATGGGAAGTGGAAAGGAACATCAAAATCTACACCATGTATATTGCAAACAAGCACTAGTGCTGACAAATATTGATTCCAACTTTAAGATGGATTCTCATCAAGTGAACTAATTTCAAGTGACAAGCATGGGCTCACTTAGCACAAATTGAAAAGGCATATACATGAAATTAAAAAATGCAATTACATATTTCCCACTTTCCATCGATCCGATAAGAGGCCAAAAATAACATACCATAAATTTAAGCAAACACTACGTAGTACCAACAATGAAAAATAAAGGGCATCCATTGGGCATTCACATCTAGAAAAGAAATATGCAAAGTGAATTTATATGAATAAAAATGAAGATACCCCTAGGATCACATGTGCAATCTATGAGGAATTGCATTTTTCAAAGAACATTAAATGTTTCACACAAGACATGAAAAAATAATATGTGAGCTTGACATTAAATTGTATAATGGTAAGAACTAGAACAATATGTGTTGCATTCAAAAAGACACTTCATAATGGAAAAGTGTCATAGTTTGCAACGCCTGACCAAATAAGATGTAACACACCTCTACCAGTTATGAGTATGCTTTTATAAATTGAAGAGAGACTTGTATCACTATGGATTTCATTTGTGCATATTAGACCATGGGGTTATAAATGATCCCAAATGGGATTTACATTATCAATCATCAACGTGCATGCCCATATTGATTTTGTGCATAAAGCATTTCCACAATTCATGAATGAAACAAAGACAATTGTTGTTGAATTGAAGAGAAGATTGCAATACAATAATAAATATCAAACATGTAAAATATGTGTAGACATCGTCATGAGACCATTGAAAGAATTATGTTCCAGAACTCTATACAAGGTCAAAAACATTTTTATAAATGAGGAATGGAATGATGTTCTTGAACAAGACAATGAAAAGTCAATGCAAAATGAAAACAATAATAGTGAAAGTGGTACATACGATGAATTAGAAAATGAAAGACCTACCGAAACCTTAATACAAGGATTCACAAAGTCATAACACATCTACAACTTGTAGGACAAGATCGTTGAACTTGCACCTACCGAGGGAAAACATTAGATTGGTATTTTCAAGGAAAAATACGCAGAAGAAATGAACTTCCCAACACTATTCTATAGATACCTACATGACAATGACATTACAAAAATATTTAGCTACCAAAAAATAGTGCAATGGGAATGGTCACAAACAAGTGGTGATTTTTCATATCACACGAAAAATATGTTTTTCAAAACAATGTGAATAATAAGTGATAAAGTGTTCTCCATATGGATACAAATAAGAAAAGAATAGCTAAGAGGAAGAAATATATTAGTAACAGTTGTAAAGTACAAAGAAAACTTAGAGAAAATCTTGAAATATAGCATTGGATACATAGATTTGAATAACACTCGCATCTCTCTTGATTACTTGCAGCAAATCAAGAAAAACATATTAGCAATTATCCGATAATTTAGGCCTCCAACTTTTTTCATGAAATTTACGAGTGCAGAGCATCAATGGAATCCATTAGTGACTACCATAATTGAATTGTACAGGAACAGGAAAAAGAGAAAGAAAATTGAAACATTAGCAAAGGATGACATTGATTACCTCATAAGAAATGACCCAGCTACGTGTACTCGTTACTATAGACATAGAATCAATGCTTTAAAGCAATTGATATGTCATGAAAACACATTCTTCGAAAAAAATCAAACTACTACTTTGTAACAGAGTTCCAAAATAGGGGAAGTGAACATGAACATGGACTATTTTGGATACAATATGCTCCAATAAATGGAAAGGATAGTAACTCACAAATTGAGAAATTTTTGGACAAATACATAACTTGTGATACAAATAATTTGGATCCAGAAATTGATAAAGTTCATAAGCATTACCATACAAGAAGTTGTAAAAAATGAAATAATTCACATTGCGGATACAACTTTCCTATGCTGCAAAACAACAAAAGTCATCAAATCGATTAGCTTAGTAGACAAAGCTCATATTGAAAAATCAAACTCCCAATTCACATATCTAGAGCAAACAAATTATGATGACTTAATGAGATTTGAGGACTTCTTAATGGAATTGAACCTAATAGAAGATGAGTACATCCAAGTAATACAATCTACACTAAAGCAACCAAAGATATTCCTAAGACGAAAACCTTCACATATTTGGAATGACAATTTTTCCAAGGACATGCCAAATATATAGAATGCAAATACATATTTGCAATATGTTCTCAATGCATATGGTGCAAAATCATATTGTAGCTCATACATGACCAAAGTTGAAAAATATATGAAAAATTCATTTAGGAGGATATGCAATGAACATGAAAGAATTCAAATCAATGTTATACAAATGATATGTACACTAAAAAATACATTGTTTAATATTCAACAAATGCCATCTCAATAATCAATCCATATTGGGCTTTCCCTCCCATTGAATTCCAACTCAAGAGAGTGTATATTCATAAACACATCTCCACCATATGAACTCACATTCAAGCTCAAGCCACCATTCTAATTAAAACAAGAACCCGTTGGGCCCCAACAACCCCCTTCTTTATTTTTAATCAAAATCTAGGGTCCCTCGAAATTTTACTTGGATTCTTCATTTTTGTTTCCTTTGATTTGATTGGATTGGTATTGGTTTGATTTGTTACGAGGTTGGTTTGAGTTTATATTCTTTTCTTTTGTTTGGTTTGAATTTCATGAAATTTAAATGCCATTTCGTTTTTCTTTCTACAGATTTTTTATGTTGATAGACAAGCTTCATAATTTAGGAGTTTGCTATTACCTCTTATTGAATTTATCTACTATGAGAATGGTTTGGTTGAAGACATAGATTAATAATAATGATTTTACAGGAAGAAATTTTATTGCGACACATCTTTTCTATGACATTTGCTCACATTTGATCAAATTTGAATGAGGGAGAGATGAACATAGAAACCTTAATTTAATCTAAAACATTAATTTTTATCAACTGTTTACTTTCGTTTAAATTATGATTATGTTTTCGTCTTTTGATCATTAGCAATCATTTTCACAAAATCATTTGGTAGGTTTAATTAATTAAAGTATTTTGTCAGTTTGCATCTTATTTCAAAATAAAAATAAAAAATAAAAAAAGAATTATCTATCATTTGTTTGATTTTGTGAAAATCCAAAATTAATATTTTTCTCCTCTCCATCAACTTGAAGATTCTAGAATTTTAAGATCATATTTGAAAGGAAAATATAAACAATATTTGTTTAGAACTTATAGTTAGTTTAAATTCATTTTGATTTTATTGTTCTAGATTTTGTTTTATTCACAATTTTTAGGTTATTAATTTGGTTTGATTTTGATTTACAGGTTTCTATTATCATTTATTTGGTACGGATCTGATCATGGCTTGATTTTATTATCTAAATACGTTCAAGATAATTAATCCAAAAATAATATTGGATTGTTGCAAATAATTTATGAGCAACAACAGATAAGATTTGGAAATGCATTCAAGAAAAAATAGACGATTTTGCGGGACTGATTGCAGCCAAACCATGAGGAATCTGAAGCAACGGTTGAAAACCCATCTGCAAAATGGACCCATTTAGCTTACTTGTGAGATTTTTCCCAAACAAATACACGATTTGAGAGATATTGTTGTCTCTTTACGAGGCAAATTTCAAGTGGCAGAAACTATTAGTGACGCCCAGACTATTCATTCATTGCATAAATATATGAGAAAGTTCAGAGCCTAACGGATCCAAAAAAATTCAAAGGAGGATTTTTATCCTTTCTTTTTTGTATATTATTTATTTTCAAATGGAGTAACAGATGGTTGGAGATTTGGAAGAATAGGCCAGTATTTTTGAAGAAGAATATGAAATTCCAGATTGCTTAATGGATTTTGTCCTATGAGTAAAATGGCTTTGTTTTCATTATAATATCTTCAAATTCTTTGAATAATTGATTATGCATTGATTTAAATTAGCTTTAGTCTATTTTATCAATACATGATTAATTGCTATCATTTATGTATTAATTTTTTCAATCTTTAAGAGTCTATTATCTCAATTCCTCCTAGACCATATGATGGACATATTTTTTTTAAACTATATGGGGAAACAATTTACTCTTTGGCTTTCATCCTATGTAGAATGTGCAATGTTTTTCATTGTTTTCTCATGTAATTTCTAGATGTGAAATGTTATTTGTATTGAAATAGATTTAGTCTGTTATGCATATAATCTTTTATGTCATATCTTTTTTTATACTTTTCATTATCTTTTGGTTTAGTTGATATCTGTGATTGATCATCTATTCAAGTATTTTGAGTTTACATCTAATGTTGGGTAGCTGGTAACACCATTATTGAGGATTATATTTTCTTTCATTTTCAGTTATTGGACATTCTAAAGTCACATGATATATAATCATTTGTCTCTCTGTCATCATAAAGTCGTTCTGGAATATAAAAGACTTCTTTGAGTTTCTTCAAGAAGTATTATGCTTGACTTTGTCATAGGTTTACACTTGACACGGGTTAAGAGGAGCTCATACAAATACAGAGAGATGAATTTTAGTTTATTATTTATTTAATTTGTTGATTTGTGAATGAATAGTGATTACATATTTTAAACGTTAATTTGCTTTGTCTATTTTTGTTATATCATTTACAATCTTGTTCATTCATTTTTTATTAGTTTGGTAGTTAGAGTACTAGAATACTTTTGTTTAATTTTAATCTTGTTTATATCCATTATATCAAACAATTACTTTCACAAGGCTTTGTTCAGACCTTGTAAACTGTATATAACCATTGTACATGAACATTGTTAGTTAAGCATTTGCAGTGATGGATTGATAGAGTTTTATCTTTAGTTAATACACATATTTTAGTTATTTTAGGATCTTAGTTGGCTAACGGAGCCATAAAACCCATCAGGGGAGATTATCCCAAACGACTTGGGTTAATTAGACAACCCTGGTCTGGATCTTCCCTTCCCGTTGATGGTGTGTCATAAATGCCCATCAACAGAACCTGATAATTTAGAAGGCATGATGTGCCACTCTATTATTGATTACTACATCGAACATCCACCTTCTATCAAGCATATCTTCCTTGCATAATTTGTATCAAATTACAAGAAAAATGTTACACAACTATCAAAAAGGAAAAAAAGAAAATGTAATACAATTTTTCAAATACAATAAATACATTGACTATGAAAACTTCTATAAAGAGAAACTATTGGTATATGTTCCAATTGAACAAAGTGAGGACACATTAAAACATAACTTGGCTACATGGAAAACGACATATACTTTCTATGAGACTACAATACAAACCAATGAAGTTAAATTTGCATACAACATCAACCTAGCATGGTGAAATTTAGAAGGTGCACTTAAGAAACTAGATAACCCTATGAATATTGATGATACATTAACAAAATGAAAAACAACTAGATCTCATTGCAAAGAGTATTATTTGCAAGAAGTCTTTCAATTTCCTCGACAATCGAGCATGAAAAAAAGTATCAATCTCGGCTTTCAAGTCATAGATCATCCATTTCTCCTCGAAAACGAAGAATATTAGAAAATTAGAAGGCTACTAAATAGAGAGTAATAATAAATTGTCAAGGATATTGCACTGAAGAAATGTAAGGACATACACACATTGATGCATTTGTTCCTTACAGGGGGCAGGAATGGGAAAGACATTTACAACGAAATAATTATTCCAAATGATTATACACATATATGATGCATGCACCTTGAAACCAAAGGGACTGATACTTGCATACATGAGTAAATTTGCATATAATTCATGTGGAACAACAATCCACTCTACATTGTCGATGCCCTTTAACAAGTCCCAGTTTTTTCCACTTAGCAAAGAAATGTTAGACACATTATCAAAGATTTATGATTAACTACAACTTGTGTTCATAGATGAAGCCTCTTTAATTGGAAGTTGATTCTTATACACCATTGACAATTGTCTACAAAACATAAAACATGTGCAAACCAAATATATTGGAAATATTGATATGATATTCTATGGTCATATTTACCAAGAACAACCCATATATGATTCTCTAATTTTTTAACAACCTACAATGAACATGCAAACAATAACACATGACTTCTTGAAAGACAATATAAAAACTTTGAACTACATACTACAATGCACCAAAAAAATGAAAATTTTATTACAATTCTGAACAAAATGTGAACAAACAACCAAATAACTAATGATTTGGTATATATCAACACAATTTGCATGCGATTTGCTTTAGATGACCCAACATTTCCTCCCCTATTTTACAAAAAACAAAGATGTCACAATGCATAACAAGTATGTTGTAGTTACTTCACATGCAGTTTTTCCTTGTTTATTAGTTATAATTAGTCATTATCCAGTCTCCTATAACTTAGGGGAGAATTTTCCACCTGGAGAATATTCTCTTTTAGTTGACACTTCAGTTTGACTAGTTGAGTTGAGTTTAGATGTTGCAATGGTTTTGTCACCATGAAACATTGGGATCATCACCATGTTAATTCGACCTTTCATTGGTATCATCACCAGAGTGGCACATTAGCCTTGATTCCTTGAGTTAACTCCTCACTACTCTCTATTCAGTCAGTTAACTAAAGACTAGTTGACTAGTTAACTCAACTAGGTGGCAGTTCACTCCCATAACTGCCTGAGAGACTAGACTAGGTGGAATTTCACTCCTGTAACTATTGGTGTGTGTCCAGATAAATCTATACCACCAATATGGTGCATTGGTTATCCTCCATTCAAACTCATTGAGTTATACATAGTATAGCATGTGTAAATTATTCATTATTCAAAACAGTTAATGTGAATTCTTTCATTCTTTCTCTCCTTATTCTTGTTCCTCAAATTCTCTCTGCAAATGTGTGTATTATTGTTTATCTAGATCTATTCTGTGCAGTTTCAACACATTTACATGGTATCAGAGCCGATGGACTGCTAAGCAAAATCTACACCAAAATTTTTGCAGGTACAAAAGATTGAAGACAACGAAAAGTTGGAATTCCAAAAAGAATTCATTCTTACACCTTACAACTATTTTTCATGGAAGGAGAAAATATCCATACATATCCAAACTAGAGGGTTGTAAAGTTTAACCTTGAATACAGATATAGAACTGACATTAGCCATAGAAAAATCCAAGTATTTAAATAGCATGGATGAGGCACTCAAAACAATTTGCAGTCTTATTTCTCCCGATCTCCTTTTTCACATATCTTCCTGTAAGACTCCCAATGAAGCCTAGAACACATTGGAAGGGCTCTTTGGAAAACAGGATGAGATGAGGGGACACATGCTGGAGGTAGAGATTCTCACATTAGATCCAAAAAGATTTTACGATATCCAATATTTCCTTACAAAATTCAAGGATTTACTATCGCAACTCAAAGCTTGCGGGGTTGATAAATCGAAGGAGGAGAAACAAATAATTCTCACCATTCTCTCCAAGATTGGTCCTGAATTCTGTGCATTCGTATCCACATTCCATATTGTCAGATTCACCTCTGGAGCCACCTGGAAGATGCCTTCTCTTGAGGACTTTATCGAATCCCTGACACAAGAGAAAACCAAGCTCATCAACGTGGGCACAATCAAAGGCCCAAGGGTGCATGCACTCACTGTGCATGATGGCAGCCACAAATATAAAAAATATAAAGATAAATATAAACAGAAATCTCATGCACATCCAAAGAAGGAAGGGTGCACAAAACCCCTCACCAATGCCTCTGGATCCAAAGAAGAAAAGGGAAGAAAAGGAGAGACATGCATGTACTGACACAAAGGATTCCATCCAGAATCTGCATGGATGAAAAAAAAATAGATATGATGTCTCAAATACTTCAGAAAAACAACCTTGGAGATTGCATCCCCGAGGGTGCAAAGAAGAAGAAGGAAAAAGATATGAATTCCAAGAAAGGAAATTCTAGCCATGCCTTGATTACAATTAACTCCTCTCTTGATGCTTGGATCGTAGATTCAAGAGCATCACATCACATGGTTTCTTCAGAAGAAATATATTATTCATTGGATGCATGCAAAGGTCCTCCTATTCTGATGGGGGACAACTCTTTTGTCGAAGTCACTGACAAAGGAAGGATTGAACTCACCAATGGAATCTTCGAGAATGTGTTGCACGTTCCCAAAATTTTTGTCAACCTTATCTCCATGTATCAAATGATGAATTTTGGCACCGGAAATAAATTCATATTCACACCAAATTCCGTGGACATCTACAACATGCAAACCAACTCCAGGGTTGCAACTGGTGAGCTAAATCATCATTCTAGATTGTATACAATTTTTGAATTCATTCAACCTGATTATTCTTTACTGCTTATGTTGATGAAATTAGTAGGATATGGCATGAAAGGTTTGGACATTTGAATTTTAGATACATGCAACATCTTAGAAAGAATAGATTAGTTGACGGTCTACTAGACATCCATTTCTCCAAGGGAGTATGTGAGGTATGTGTTCTCAGAAAACACCCTCAAGAGAAATTCGACAAAGAAAATTCTCAGCGAGCTTCTGCACCTGTATATCTGATCCATAGTGACCTTATGGGTCCTTTTCTGCATCCATCCATCAGAAAATCAAGGTTTGTTCTCATTTTTGTTGATGATTTCTCACGTTTTACTTGGATCTACTTTCTCAGGAAAAAATCTGAGGTCTTTCAACACCTCAAATATTTCAAATCCTTGGTTGAGACATAGTCCAGAAAGAAGATCAAAGTCCTCTGAACTGATAATGGGGAAGAGTATGTAAATCATGAGATCCATAATATTTTTCATGAGGCAAGGATCTAATTGCAGCACACAGTTCCCTATACTCTGCAGCAAAATGGAGTTGCTAAGCGGAAAAATAGATCTCTACAAGAGATGACATCTTGCATGTTGCATGCAAAGTCACTACCACAAAGACTATGGGCTGAAGCACTTAATTTTGCAACATACATCCAAAATAGATCTCCTCATATATCTATCAAGGATAAGACCGCCTACGAGGCTTGGAGTGGCCTCAAACTGGAAGTGACCCACTTTCACATTTTTGGTTCATATGCATCGGCTTGGATTCCCTATGAAAAGAAGAAGGAACTTGATCCACAAAGAACTGCGTTCATTTTTTTTGGATACCCCGATGATGTGAAGGGATATCGACTTATTAATCTTTCCTCAGACTAGCTCATCATTGAGCATAGGGTCCAATTCAAGGAAAATTTCTTGCATGTACCTCAACAGCCGCATGCAAACATATTAACTCTTCCACCTGTCTGAGATGATGAGAATGCACATTTCGACTCTTCTTTAGATGATATTTCTGATTCATAGGACTCAGATGATTCATATTTAGAGTCAGTACAGTCGATTGCAGATTCAGAGCATCCAGATGCAGTTGCAGAGCTAGAGCAAAGGCCCACTTGGGCACAGACTACTCTTCAAGTTGCAGGGGATCTCGTTGGTGATCCAACCGATACTAGGAGGACTCAATCTGATTTCGAGGAGCCTCCTATTTCACTCGCTGCCACTAAACCATTTCCCTCCAGGCATATTTTCTTGGTTCAGTCTTCAGATCCTCAATATTATGGTGAGGTTGCTGGAAATCTCTTTTGGGAATCCGCCATGCAGGAGGATTACAAATCCCTCCTTGAGAACCAAACTTGGGATCTGGTTCCCCTTCCTTCTGGGAGGAAAATTTTCAGATGCAGATGGGTCTACAGGACCAAGAGCACAGCGGATGGATAGATCAGCAGATACAAATCTAGGCTTGTTTCCAAAGGCTTTCAGCAGGTTCATGGTATTAACTATGATGAGACCTTTGCTCTAGTAGAGAAGATGGATTCCATACAATTGGAACTTTCCATTGTGGTAGCCAAGGGATGGAAATTCCATCAGATGGATGTGAAGAATGCATTTCTTCACAGTGATCTCTTTGAGGAGATCTACATGGAGTAGCCCCAAGGATTTATGCACAACTCATCTTTGGTCTGTCAATTAAAGAAGTCTCTTTATGGCCTCAAGCAGTCTCTGAGGGCATGGTATACCAAGATGGACTCCTACCTACTGTCACAGAACTTTTTACGTTGTAAATCAGACCTAAATGTCTACATGCTCAAGACAGTTGATTCACTTCTACTTTTAGTTCCGTGTGTTGATGATTTGTTGATCACCGGGTGCTTGACTTCAGCGATTTTTGTAGTCAAGAGGATTATACATGACATGCTTTTGATGACGGACATGGGTCCTCTACACTTCTTCCTTGGACTTGATATTAGTCAGGATGCATCAGGCATCAAACTGTCTCAGGCCAAGTATGCACGAGATATTCTTGAGAGATTTCACATGAAAGACTACAAGTCTTCTCTGACTCCTTTCTTATCAAGATTCAAACTTGAGGATGGTGAGGAGACTCCACTGGTTGATAGCACACTTTACAGACAACTAGTGGGGATCTTGTTGTATCTCACACACTCCATACCAGACCTCTCATATGCAGTTGGCGTAGTTTCTAGGTTCATGCGGGAGCCGCATGAGCTACATTGGAAAGCTGCAAAGCATATCCTTCGATAGTATAGGGCACCATCACCTTTGGGATTCATTATGCAATAGACTCTACATTATATCTCATTAGGTTTATTGATTCTGACTGGGCTAGTGATAGCATTGATCACAAGTCCACATCTAGTTACTCACTCATTCTTGGTTCCGGGCCTATCTGTTGGTCAAGCAAGAAGCAAGTTTTCATTTCTCTATCTTCAGCCGAGGCAGAGTAAAAAGGAGTAGTTAACATAACCATTCAGGCTATGTGGCTACAACATTTTCTCACTGAGTTGGGCATTCAGTTTCATCAGTCGATCGTCATCTGGTGTGACAACTAGAGCACTCTGAAGTTCTGCATAGATCTAGTTTAGAGGTAGCAGATGAAGCACATCGAGATCCACACATCAAGATCTGCATGCACTACATCTGGGACTTAGTACATGAGGGGATCATCGACTTATAGTTATTTCATTCAGCAGAACAGATGACAGACATATTCACCGAGACCTTCACTGAGTAGAATTTCCATTCTTTGTGAAGTCGTCTTGGAGTGAAGGACATAGTTGCCTAGCAACTATAGTTCTTCTTTTTACATACATTGTACCTTGAGGGGGGTTTTCCCCATGAGTTTTTTCCTCTTTCCTCACTTTATTTTCAATGTATCTTTTGTACTTGGGTACCTAACATGGCCTCGTTGTTGGGACCCAATCTTTATTTTCACCATAGTGATGTTCAGGGCGGGTGTTGGAGTTACTTCACACATGGTTTTTCCTTGTTTATTAGTTATAATTATTCATTATCCAATCTCCTATAATTTAGGGATAATATTCCACTTGGAGAATATTATCTTTGAGTTGACACTTCAGTTTGACTAGTTGAGTTGAGTTTAGATGCTGCATTGGTTTTGTCACCATGCAACATTGGGATCATCACCATGCTAATTCAACCTTGCTTTGGTATCATCACTAGATTGGTGCATTAGACTTGATTCCCTGATTTAACTCCTCACTACTCTTTGTTCAGTCAATTAATTGAAGACTAATTGACTAGTTAACTCAACTAGCTGGCAGCTCACTCCCGTAATTGTCTTAGAGACTAGACTAGGTGGCAGTTCACTCCTGTAACTGCTGGTGTGTGTCCAGATCACTCTAGACCACCACTATGGCGCATTGGCTATCCTCTAGTCAAACTCGTTGAGTTATACATAGTATATAATGTGTAAATTATTCATTATTCAAAACGGTTAATGAGAATTCTTTCATTCTTTCTCTCCTTCTTCTTCTTTCTCAAATTCTCTCTACAAATGTGTGTATTATTGTTTATCTAGATCTATTATGTGCAATTTCAACACATTTACAAAGTGCATGTTATCGCTCATGCCTAGTAATGAAATTACCATTGACTGCAATCGACCAAGAATAAGATAACCATGGAAATATGTCATACCATCAACATACACCTACTTTTCCTTTCCATGTGGTACTAAAATTGAACATGCTAGTTGAAATATATGTGTGCAATTACAATTCAAAAGATGGATTGGTCAATGGTGTAGATGGAATAATCAAAGCATATACCAAAATAGATAAATTTGTTGTTCTATAGATTAAGTTCCACGATATGCATATTGGACATCAACAAACTAACAAGTTAGCTTATCTGTATAATTTGGACATTTCGTGAGATTGAATACCTATACTACGAATAGAAAAACCAATATTGACAACAACAAAGATAGGTTATTTGAATATCTAAAATCAATTTCCAATTCAACTTACATGTGCATGTACAATACATATATCACAAGGTTTAACACTTGACAATGTTTTTTTTTACCATACTAGGATATGAATAAATGGATTAGTATACACAACTATGTCTCGTGTAAGACACATGGAATCCTTATATTTTCTAAATTCTGTTACAAAGGATAACTTCAAGGTCAAACAAAAAGTTGATATTGAGATGCAACTCCTTTAGAGTAGTGCAAAATGGAATCTAAAATATGATTACCAAGCCATACAATCAAAGCTATCCATTTCAATTCTCTCACTAAACACATGTACTACAAATGCACACATTAATGATATATACTCAATGATTATGACATAATGAAATATGATATTATGTTCATACAAGAAACATACATGTCACTATACATGGAAAATGAACAATTTCCAAAATTCAATTGCATATCAAATTGCAGTAAATATGGAGTGATGATACTAGTAAAACAACATATAGAAATTTCGGAACATATCCATTTCGAAGAACAAAATGTTGAGGAAGTTTTGGCAAAGGTAATAGTCCATGAATCAAAAATTGCAATACTAAATATCGATGTCATGTCGCATGCAAATTTGACCATCATGATGAATAGCATTGCACTATTTACATTCAAACATAATCATTATCATTCTAGGAGACTTCAATATTGACATGGTACAAAGCAATGGAAAAAAAAAATAGAAAACTACATGTGCAATTATAATTTCCGCCTCCTATTGGAAAAGACAAATCATGTACATAAACCACATATTTATCATCTATGGTCAAATGTGTCTATTGGACAATCCAAACACTTTATGTTGGATGCATATTGGACTCACGATGATGCAATTTTTCTCTTACTTGAATTATGAAATACATATGAAACATATTACAAAATCACATATTTCCCATATGCCAAAGCATACTTCCATATCTTTTTTACATATATACAAACCCCCCTTCTCTTTTCATTAGATCAGAAAACAATGGCATAGATGGAGAAAGGTTTGTATATTTCATAAATGATCAATGAAGAAAAATAAATCGCATATTTTTATTTCATCTAAATGAAAGTTACTTGCATATATGGATACTTTGTCCAATGCAGATTATATCAAACCAACTATCAATCATTGACACTTTTGGAAGATAGTAAAATAAACACAAACTAGAAAGGCACATGCTTCCAACTTTATTTTACTCTATTAATTTACATCTCAATTTATTATATGTTGGTATTGCATATTGTTTCTACATAATATCTTATTTTCATGTACATTATATTCTTTTCATTGCCAACATTGAAAAAAATAGAATAACTAAACAAGAGGAAGAAGTCATAAGTCACACAAGAGAAGAAACTCAACAACAATGTTCCAAAATGTATATCCATAATGATTATGAATCCCACACAATGTGCATGCTTGTTTCAACATTGTTAACCAATACTAGCTACTTAATGTTGTTTGTGCCTCCCAAAGATGTTATCATGTTTTGGTATCACAATATGTTATATTTCTATCATCTACAACAATGTTTCAAGGTTTTGTGCCCATAGAAATGAAAATGTCAAATATGTGAAAGCAATATAAAATATATTGTACATGCTTGTTTTTTGCATAGTCAAAGTACAAATGTTTACACTAAGAAAAGTTGGACAAGTGAGGAAAGCATGAGCAATCAATCATCACAAACATTAGAAAAACAACATATAGACGCGTAAGTATTCATAAATTGTGTTTCTATTACATTTGGAAAATAAATATGTTCACTTGTGTATTTACATATGCCATGGTAAATACGTTGATGTCATATACAACTACTATTTTTACTTCACAATAAATATCAACCAATATAAATGAAGCAACCAACATACTACAATTTTCACAACTTAAAAGGTATGTATATGAAACTCTAATCAATACAACTCATTCAAATTGTGAAACTATGAAAAAAGATGTATATGAAGTGTCTTTTGTATCGCTTCTTCTGTTCAAACAATGTCAACAAGCCTAGAATTACATCTCCAAATATAGTGTAATAGAAGATTTGAACAATCATCATATTGGACAAGTATTCATCGGAGACATAATGGTTGTATATAGCACCTATTTGGACAAAGAAAATAGGACACACCACAGTTTTCATGTGGATATGATAGACAAGAAGGGAAACATGACAAACACATTAACTATACCTGCACACCTTGTTCATAAACATGAGGATAAGATTCTACCTGGAAATGGAATATTCATTACAAGATTTAAAATATTACCAAAAATTATATATGATTGTGGTGACTATGATTGTATTATATCGCTTGATGACTCAAGTGTTGTAGAAACAATGAAAAAAACTTGTATAGAACACAATTTCATACCGGACACAACAATATGACAATTTGCAAAAAATAAAGACATGTACCCAATTGGAACAATTGGCACTGCCATCACACTTGTCAAAAAAGATGGGTTACAATACTTTTTGCATATAAACAATGACAACTTTGATGATGAAAAGGCAATGGTATGAGTTTACATATCTTTTTTTTTGGTTTCAAATGCTAACACGTCTTCAATCGTATTACATAACTATTATATTATCCTATGTTACAACTCCAATTGTTCGACACATATGCAAAAAACAATCCTTCAATAGAACAACAATTGCAAAAAGGGGAATTCCCTCTAATGATATTTAAAAATAAAACCAAGAAGAGAAATGTAAGAGAGAATATATTCACACAACACAATCAACATTTATAACAAAATTGAGAACATACATAGTGTAGGATCTGAAGAAACTAACTAGCTCCACAACGGTTGTAAGTATACATATACAAATCCAACCACAAACTTCATACACATAATTGGTTTTACACACACACATACATATATATATTTTTCAATATATTAACTACTATGTCATGTACATAGGTTGAAGGTACATAAGCATCAAAAAAATCATATTCTACCCCATTCAAACCTATACGTGCCATCTATAACTCTCTCTCTCCTTCATATCTACATTAACAAATGATGACACAAATGATTGTGTCAAATGCAATCAGACATTCTCTTATATATATAGACAGTGTCTCACTACTATTATTGAACCCTATAACACTATACAATGTACCATTATAAAACCTATATTACAAGATGTACTTCCTGTCCTAACACAATTTCCATATGAAGTATACTTATCAAAAAAAAAAACAAGCAATGTCTATATGCTACGTGAATTTCAAGTGCAAAGAAAATTTACACTAAACGAGGACAATGTGATCCTACATATCAGATGAAGAAAAAAGAAAAAAAAAATTAAAGTAAACTAGTTCACTTGTGTTGTTCTAACTTATATTTGGCTTCAAAGATTGTTGTGAAATTGTTCTAAATTATCTTTAACTTCACATGTTTTCTTACCATGCATTCAGAAGAAACAAAACATATATGATATTATCTCTCCTTTATTCGGTCTCTATGTATGTTGACTTAATACACAAACAATGTGTGCATACATTTTTGTAAACTATTGATCCATTCTTAGTCACGTGTCTATTTCAAACATGTTTTTTGAACCTTCTTCATTGTCTACAAGTAATTTGACACGTTTAGGAACTCTACATGTAACTGAGGAGCTTAAAAAGAAACAATAGGAGAAACAAGTTAGACTGGAAGTGGAAATGAGAGCAACAAAATATGCATAAATTATCAACAAGGAAAATGGATGGCCTACAAAGGAATTGTTTCTTTCGAAGTAATCCCAAAACAAGCTATTCAGGAATTGATTGTTGGATTCAGAAAAAAAAATGGGCAATGCAATTGTTATCAAATCACTATGGGCATGGAAAATAACCACCCATTAATTAGATAGATTCTTTCTCCAATGATATGAAAATACCAAACGAGTTATGATACCAGCTTGATCCAAAATATCGACAAACCCTGATACCAATTCAACCTGAAAATCCTTAGATGTCAACTAGTTCATAAATACACATAAACATCTGACCAGATTCAGAAAATTGAACATCATCTTGACTATTTTCAAAATATCATGTGAATGTCTTAATTATCCATAAACTTCAATAGACAAATAGAACTTGGGGAAATAATGAGTGCCAAAATGGAGAGAAATATACCGCTCTTATTAATTCCCAAAATGCCAAAGATTACAGTAAATGGGCTTACAATGCCAAATTCGATGTCGCTCTTCAATTATGTTGCTCAATTCTAGAAACACAGGTTAGTACTAAATTCCTTGTGAAATTCTAAGAAAAATGAGTATAAACTTGACTATGTTTTGAACCAGTGCTTAAAGACCCCTTTTTGCATGCATAATGAGACTATGGGTCTCATACATGACAAATTGGACTAAGAGTTTTCATACATATCATTTACATAAAATAGACATCAACACCAAATTTCTCTCAAATTTCTGAGAAAAATGAGTATAAACACCCTATACTTCTCTCAAAGAACTCAATAGCACGCAAAATGAGACAAACCCAAAAAAGGGAAACTTATCGCATGCAAAACACGAAAAAATTTTGAACTTGGTGTTATCACTGAAATTTCATCCGCACATGGCGACAAGAACTCAACATCGTCAAAACAGGAATGAAGCTATTCATGGCACTGAATCACATTCACAGCATTGCAAAAGGGTCAAAAACTATACAAAGTAACCAAAAATTGAAGGGCGCTTTACAGAATCTGGGTGCGCGCGCACATGCGCAGAACAACAATGTACCATTTGCACATACGCGCACGACGCGCGGCTGTTGGCGCAAAAACCCGCGCATCTACTAAACGGCGCATTTATTGAAATTGGTCGGCCTCCCAACCACTAATGGATCAGCTCCCAAGCCGATTTGACATCAAATCTGAGCCGAATCCGCATGGTAGGCTGGTCAAAGACCTAATTGAGCCCTAAAGAGCCCCTTTTCACACCTCAAAGGAGTTACATAATCACCCAATGCCATGCTATAAAAAGCCATGAAGAAACATCATTTCCCAAGGAATTTCATGTAATGTTATGCTGCTTAGATTGTTTTAAGGACTCACTCCTTGACAATAACACATTAGCACCATTTCATTGAGCTATCCACCTCTCTCTTGAGTGGATATGCTTTGAGTTCTTTTACCATCATTCTCATTTTCTTATTGTAAGGAGAGCAAGTTTGTGAGGGCCTCAAGAGCCTTCCTTTGGAGGAAGAAGGAACCACAGTTCCCTTTCTTCATTGTGCTTTGTATTTCATCAATAGAACAGCTCAAAAACATTGGTGATATTGGTCTTGTTGTCTTTGTTATTTCTTTTTCCATATGCTCATAGTTTTAGTTTATTTTAATTTAATTCTTGCTTATAGTTTTGTTGTTATTTTTCTAACTCTTTCCTCTACAGCTGTCATGCCTAGTAAGACCCAACTGGGCATGTAAGCACCCTTTATTTGCTCACCAAGTGACGAATTGGGTGAAAACACTTGGCACAAAATTCTATGCAGACCCTCTCTTTGGCACACATTTACATGTCTGAAGCATTGGTTTTTGTTCCCATTAAATAGGCCTAGGTCGACGAAAAAACCAACCGAAATCTTGGGAAAAATTGGGTTTAGATAAATATAATATTTAATGTTAGTTATAACAACTAACATGCATGGTGTATTGGTAGGAGTCGTGTGGTTATGACTAAGGAATATTCAAATATTCTTCCATAGGTGACAAAAAAAAAATTCACGTGGTTCATGCACCGAAGATCGGTACTTGCTACATCCATGTAAAACTCCCCTAGAATCCATTAGAGAACATGGGGATGCCGAGCATTTTCAGAATATTGGGGGTTCAACAACAAGAGCATCATATAGACCCATTAATGGAATCACATGTCACTTACAAGGAATTTAACCCGGGTGGGGGGGGTAACAACCATTCCTCCCAATCACCCAAGCTACATCCAATGGACTATAGGTCACAGGTTCTATTCCATTTGACCTACAATAAATTTTGATTCTCCCTTAGCCATTATTGGCCAATCGGAGAGTGCCACATGACACTCTCTAATTAGTCCACATGCCATGCTTTCACTATTAAACCTACCTTCCACCAGTACTTGTACAAATCTTCCACTTGGATATCAATCATACGGATGCCATGACATCCGTACGAATAACACGTGGCACTTTTTTATTGGTCCACATGGACCCCAAAAAAATCCATTTCTAGGTGACACGTGGCAGTCTATCATGCTACCACGTCAGCATGATGTCATATGTCATTTGTATGGACCTGTACATATAGGCCACATGGAAGCCTTTGGGTCTACCATGTGGCACCCCTGCTTTGACTTTTGACTTGTTTCACCAAAAATTTGACTGGCCATAACTTTTTCATACGAACTTAGTTTGAGGCAATTTGTTTGCATCGTTGGAAAGCTATCACCGAGCTCTATGCAATGGATTTATTTTCAAGATCATTTGAGAAAGTCGATTTTTTAGCATTTTGGATCCTCCTGGATCACTTTTAAGTGTTCTAGATCTTTCTGGATCATCCAACCACTCGTAGAACATTATGAATTGTGAATTGGAAATGAAAGATAATAAGTATGCAAATATATATACAACATTGCCCAAAATTGTTCAAGAAGTTGTTTAAATATATATGCATAATTCATAAATCAATTTACTAGTCAATGGTATATATCATACATCACTATGTATTTCTTATTCGTCTTGGTTTATGATTGTAAATGGGACTTACTTGAAGAATGGAATAAACAAAATATAAAGAAATTTGAATTATTATTTTTTAATGAAAATACATTTTGCTATTATTTTATTTCTGAATTATTATTTTTTTCTTTTAGTGAAAAATATTGTCAATTTTTTGAATTATTATCATTTAATGAAAAAACATTGTCATCTTTGTAATTTTTTTTTTTGCAGAATAAAGATACTATTAAAAAAAACGTCAAATCAAAATTTAAGAAAAAAATGTTGTGTAATAGAGAGTTAGAGGAAAAAAAAAATTATGGTATTATAAAGATGTAATCAACCCTAATCTAGAAGATCAAAATTATCTATTTGTTTTGCCAAGTGTAAAGAAAAAAATAAACATTGCTAAGATAAGAACAAATTCTCACAAGCTCCATAGTGAAACTGGGCGTTGGTCAATTCCTAAAATGCCATGGGATGAAAGAGTGTGTCACCTTTGTGACACTAAGAAGGTTGAAGATGAAAAGCACTTTCTCTTAGATTGTCCAACCTATACCCATATTAGATCTCATTTTCAAAATATTGATCACACTACAAACCTTCCTAACTTCTTAACTCAACAAAAGTATGGTGATCTAGGAAAGCTTCTCTTAATGCTTTTCGAGCATAGAAACAAAATTCTAAAGAATCACAAGTAATCACTTACCCTCTTAAGGTCTAATAGACCAATTAGATCTTAGTGGACGTTAATCATCATCATCATCATCAATGCGTATCCAAATAAGCACACTCTACCCAAACATACTATCTACCCATATTAGCACACTCTACCCTCTTCATATTGTTGTTTACCCTCGATTTCATTTGATGATATGAAGAAAATATAGCATGCTTCAATGCTAAAATTTTCCCAACCTTCGATTCGCCAGGTTTCTTTTGCGCATCTAACCCCAATCCCCCCAAGGGCCTACAAACGTTTGAGTGAAGTAGACCAAGAGAAATTGGGTTTTGGGACTTCGCAGATTTCCCAAAAGGATTTATCATAATCCTTAGACATATCAACCTCTAGAAATATGTCTTCCCAACCCCTAGAAAGACTAGTAATCAAGACCGTCCTTGGAGAAATACCAGGGCCCAACTCTTCCCATTGGAGAGACACTAATAGAAAGCTCATGAAATAATTTTGGATAAAAAACAAGATCAATGGAAATCTTACCTGAATTCTTCTTTGATGATGCCTTCTCGGACCACAGGGCTTCGACCTTACTCTAGTGGGGGGGAGATAAAGGATTTTGTGATAGACTTCCAATTTTTATATGCCACAATCACACACTAGAATTAATCAAGGGAATTTGAACCAAAAATGCCCCTAATGCTAATATAAAAGGTTAAATGTTTATGAAAGGGATTACACATCCACTTCATATTGAGATGTGAAAAAAAAAAGTGACTTTTCAATCATTTTCAAAAATATTTATAGAAATATTTTCAAACAAATTGTTTTTAATTTTTTATAATAATATTATTTTTTTAATATTAATAATTTTTTTAATGTGAATTATTTATATTTAATTTATAAATATTTTAATTCTAAAATTTGTAGAACATGTTTAATTTATTATTAATAAATGTTATATTGCATATACTGTATTATGTCATTTTTTAACTCTCACCCATATTAAAAAACTAAATTTAAATAATAATTTAAAACAATAAATAGCAAATTATTAAATTTAATTTAGTTATATGATAATTTTAATATCGCATTATTTTTATTTATTTTTAATTTTCTATTTTATCAATAAACATATATTTTCACATTATTTTATATTTTATTTTACTTTGCTATTACATTTTACTTTGAAGATAATATTAATATGAATGTTAAGTAAACATTCTAGAATTATAAACAAGTTATAAATAAATTAAATACTTTTTAAAACTAATATTACAACTAATAAATATTAACTAAATATAATAGTCAAATATTTAAAAAAAATAAAAAATAAAAAATATTTTACAATTGAATGGATATTTTTAAATGGTAAATTTCATGTGCATCCATTGACTTATATTTATATTTAAATAAGATAAATAATATAGTGTATTCAAAATAAAATTTATGATAAAATTATTATTTTTAATATTTGTTATTTAAATAAGATAGTGTAATCAAAATAAAATTTATGATAAAATTATTATTATTAATAGTTGTAATTTAAATATTTATATAGTGTTTAGCATTTTAATAATTTCCGTAAATATTTATATAATGTTTAGTATTTTAATAATTGTTTGAATAGTTGTTATTTAATTATTTGTATTGTATTTAGCTATCTAATTAATTATGAACAATAAATATTAGTCGTACACATTTTATAGAACACACATTAAAGTTTAGATATACATGAAATAGATGCATAAAGTACACATTTTTATAGAATACACATTAGAGTTTAGATATACATGAAATACAAATGACGCATGCTATTCAATAGAGTTCTCAGTTATTATTAGATGCATATAAGTTCTAGATGTATGTAATCCAAATCACATATCCCATATAATAATGTTTTTAGTAACTAATTAAAGGAAATATGGCATAAAGGAAAAAGAAAGAATAAATACATCCACATTCCTTGATTATTTTTTATTAAAACAAGGCGAAGCTCTCAAGCATCTTATAGGTTTTAAGAGACTATCATTGTCTTTGGTTGTTGCTAGATCAACACCATTACAACCACTCTCCACACGACTACAATTTGCAATTCAAAAAAATCTCACCAACCACCACTTAAAGGTTGAAGGCCTAGACTTCTACACAATAATAACCAATGCCTCTATGTACATCTTCCACCATTTAATGGAACTTTACTTAGAGGAACAATGCCTCTATGTACCTCAAAGGGTCTTTCTTACTTGTGTGCATATAATTTTATACATAGATGGAACAATGTGAATGGTATGAACCATTAATTTAATCATTCAATCGCTTTACATTCATCGCAGTTGATTCCCCTTCTTTTGATTCCCCTTATTTTGTTGACGTGGATGGAGGGAAAATGTTCTTGTAATTTCATGAGTTAAATATTCCTCATCTACATGCTCAACTTAATCCTTCCTCAATAATTTGCTAACTCCATGCTCTATGAACCTTCTACATTCCATTACTTTGTCAATAATGATGGAAGTGTAGTCAATGGTGGAATTTTAAATCATTCTTAAGCCTCCATAGTGCATGTGACAGTTGACATAATGAAAAAATATCTACTACTATAACAAATATTCTGTGTTGTTATATTTTCTATAGCTAAGTATTTCTTCTACAACAAGTTATGTGGAAGTTGTCTTTGCATCTATGGAAACTATTATAACAAATTCTATAGCAGTTATCTCTTTGTCAATAACAATTGTTGTAGTATATATTTCTTCTTTTGTAACACTTGTTATAGCAATTTATGTAGCAACATAAAATCTAAGACAACATATAAACTACTAAAATTGATGACATGTGCAAGATAACATTTTGTACCATGGATGTTCCTCCATTAAAATGTACTCAAAATTATATACATACATTGACTAGCCTAAAGTTATGTCTATTGAAGGTGCTTAAAATGTGTAACACCTTGTTTTGATTCCCCAAATAAGTTTTAATTATTTATGGTTAGTGATGATATTACCTTGGCATAGAGATAATGTTACCATAGCATGGTAATTTGGAAAATGTAAATTGTATTATGGTGTAATAAAGAAGCCATACAACTAATTGAAGGGTGAAACACAAGTACTATCCATGATACCATGAGAGGGAATAGTGAGGTGGCCCAGTGGGAGTTCATCATGCTAGAGATACCAAGCCACCTTTCTCAATTATTTTTGGGAATAATCAACTATTTCTCTTTTTCCTGAATTCAAAACAAATCAATTAATGAGAGGATGATAGTATTTGATGATTCAACTACCTGTAATGAATGGAAGTATGATGGGCTAGCTAGGAAAACTCAAAAATGTCATCTAGGGTACAATTAGTACCACCTCATTGATTATTTTTTACCCACAAGTTAATCCTAATAGAAGAAGAAGGGTTGTTCAAGAACCTTCAGGGAGATGTGTGAAGAACATGAGAATAAATCCATGAGAAGAAGAGTGGTCAAGAGGGATTCTAATAAAAAAGAGTAGACAAAAAATAACAGAGTAGCAGAACTGTGTGATTGGGAAGAGAACCCTGAACCCGACCTAAGCTAAGAGAGTCACATACTTGAAAATTATTGGGTAATTGATATGTCATTGAGAGTAGGGGGGGGTGTTGAGAGACTACATAGGTAGTGAAAGTCCTCCCTTGTGCTCAAACACTCTAGCTAAGAATGCATCTGAGATCTCCTGTGGAGGCCCTAGGATTGGTAGGTGTAGGGAACATGATGTTTCTTCCAATGAGTGTAGTCAAGGAGAGTGGCCTCCACACTGTTCATTGGTTTGACAGAATGGAAGTTCCCCTAGTGGAAATGGTTTAAAACTATGGTAATTTGGCATAAATGGTTTGTGTATAGAAGTGGAAATTTTGCAAGACATGGTTCAAGGCTAGTAATTTGGAAAGAAATTTTGCAGGATCTGGCCTAGGGCTTGTGTACAAGAATGCAGAGGAATCTGTCCTAGGTTTCATTTTCTTTAACTGACCAATGGGCCCAACAAATTTGACAGTCCATATATACTTCTTGCCAATCCAATGACTCTCATCCTTCTTTAGGATCATTCTCATGGGATCTACCTTTGAGTTTTCATTCCACCACTATTCATTGTTTTTCCCGCATCTCGCAACTCACAAGGCTTGTGGCCTAGCACCTTTGGGGTTAACCCTTTTCCAAATCAGATGGTCTAGATTTAATCTCAATTCCTAATGAACGGTCAGGGTTCAATATCAGTTGACCTATTTCCAAAGTCAGCTAAGGGTCCCACTTATTAAACATGACCATCTGTCAGCCTCCAACTCATCTACCCTCATTGATGAGTCCTTGACATGGCATGCCAACGTAGCATGTTGGATTAAAATGTTGGCATGGCATCCTCCTTTTCATTTGGCCCTCAAGATATAAGGATCTTTTCTGATAGATTAGACATTGGATGATCAAGCATATTTAAATCCCATAATGATATCGACTATTAGATCGAAAATACCAATGTTGTTGGATTCCCTGGAAGAATGTTTGTGGAAGAATCTGTTTGAGAATTTCAATGGTGACTTCGCATCCTGAAAAAGTTCGCCTAACGAAGTTAAAGGTCATGCATATTTGAGCTCAAAATGAATAAGGGCTATCAAATTGAGCATATCTTGGCCATCAGATCTGACGTTGAATCCATGGAACTCCATTGATGGTCATGTAGTTTGGGGAAACCGCGCTGATCTAAACCATTCCATCTATCCATGATGACCACATGTCATCCTCCAACTCATCTAACCTTGTTGATGAGTTGCTGACACATCATGCCAACATAGCACACTAACTCATTATGCTAACATGGAATCGTCCATCGCACCTAGCCCTTGCGATGTAACGACCTTGTCTGATAGATCAGACGATGGACATCTATGTCGATCAATGACCTAGATTAACGTAGGTTCCTAAGGTACATGTTATTTAACCGACCAATGGGCTTGACAGATTTGATGTTACAAATATACTCTCCACCAATCCAACCACTCTCGTCCTTCTTCGGGCTCATGCTTGCAGGATTTACCATCAAGTTTTCATGCCACCACACTTCACAATTTTTCTTGCAAGCCTTGCATCCTCACACCTTCAAGCTCAACCATTTTGTAGATCGAACGGTCCAGATCCAGTCTCAATTCTGAATGAACCATGAGGGTTTGATATCCATCTATATCTTTCCAAATTTAACTAAGGTTCTATTGATCCAGATTCATTAATCAATTTTTTTATATACACACCCATTCTTAGTCTTTTTCCTTTGCTTTTCTTCACTTTTTGAACTTCCTTACTTTTATGTTTTCAAATGCAAGTTGTGGGTTGCACTATTATCAAATTTCTAGGTCCATAGACCCGTAATGTCATGTATCTATACTTTTCCATTTTCTTCTTTCCAAACTTCAACACTTAGCTTCTTCTCGAGTGATGTGGGAGTAATGATGCATGAATCCAACATGTCTTAGAATTGCATTTCCCCATGTCCGCAGACCCGCAATCACACTACCCTGAATTTTCACCTTTATCTTCGTGTCCTCCAAAATGCACTTTTTACCTTTTATACTTAGTCATTTTCTTAAAAATGCGGATTTAGGACAACTGCCTATTCCACTCACCTTTTTTCTCATGTCTTTTGTCCCAATGTCAGCAGACCCACAGTTCTACATTCTAAAAAATGTCTCTCTCAATTTCATGATGTGCAAATTTATCCTCTCCCATATGTTAACACTGAAAGTCACCTTCAGATTGCAGAAAAGGCAAGATCAATACCCATCAGAGTTATATGGTGGATGTTGGTTTGTATGGATGAAGGTCAATGGACAAAACTCATAATCTAAATGATGTTCAACACAGGATTGGACAGGAAATGCACAGGGACGTGAGGGCCACATTAAATTTAGTCAGGAAATTGAGTTAAAGTGAGAGAAGAAGGTATACTTAGTGAGAAAGGTGAACGAGAATGCTATGGGAATCTGACCTTCCAGCAGCTCAGAGATGAAAAAATCGAACTCAAGAGAAGTCTTGAGCTCAAGCTCCAGAAACTGAAATATGTTGCAAGCAACACAGTTACAGCAACAGGATGATCAAACCTCCATCATCCTGCAACTGCAATAGCTCGACTAGATCTTCTATGCCCGAGCCATTCAATGTAACAAGGAAAAGATACACAGGGAAATGAGTAAAACTCACCATGATACTTCTATAATCAAACCTCCATTACAGTAGCATAACAATCCTCGACTAGATCATCCATGCCCGAGTGTTTTAAATAGTTTTAACAGACAAAAATGAAAGGAAACAGAGAATTGAATTCTATTAACATGAAAGTTTCAAATCGATTACATAACCAGAGAACAGCTCTGGCAGAATAAAAATTACATATGGGAGCTCTAATCAACCATTGACCTCTCATAAAAATCAAAACTACATACATATACTCAAAAATTCGCCCATTAGAGGTGTGCTCGAGCTTCTCGTCCAATTCCATATGTCTGTGTCTTCTCATTCAGACTGTGCATGCAGTATCCTCTGTGCATGCCTTCCCTTGTCAAATGAAAGCTCTGCTCTACCAGTCCTTTTTGGCTTTCCATTTGTGTGGTGAGACGATGTCTCAACTGCTGCCTCACTTTCATGAACTGTCTGAATTGGGATCAGGATGGGGTCGAGTCAACTTGGCACCTGGAAAACGTGGCAGCCTCTTTCTGCGGCCAACACTGGCATTTCGGCCCTTGGTGTAGCTCTCGTGAAATCTGCGCCTTTACCCTCATGCAACCCTGGTTCATGACCCAATGTTTATCTCCACGGGCGCTCCGGGATTTCTCCCTTTGGGAATCCTCATATCACTTGAAAACAGAATCCTCAACTCCCGATTTGACAAAATCGCCATACTCGAATCAACAGTCGGGATTTCTTTCCATCTGATGTCTAAGGCTCCTCGCGATGGGTGCCAACCTTTTCACATGACCTTGGGCTGTGACCTTGGGCCCACTCTCGGGTGCTTCAGAACTTCAGGATTCGGGTGCACTGATGTGAGCCACTCCCGACTCTCCTGATCCCTGAACTCCCAAACTAGAGCTTAGCGAGTGCTAGCTCCCCTCCGATATGTGCACGCCTTATCACAATGCACCCCTCCTTTGGATGACACACATTTGTGGGTTTTTTTAGGCCCCTTCTTTCGCATTTTGTCATGCAAGGGCCAAATGAAAAGGAAAAACATCCCCTTGCAAGAACATGTGATAACACCACACTTAGTTATTTTTCTCTTTGCAGATGCGGGAGTGAGTCCCTTTCATATTTTTCCATTCCCCATGCCTTGTTTTTTGCACCCACAATCTCGCCTTCACTGTAATGCACTTTACATTTCTTTTTTCACACCTCCATACTTCAACACTTTCTATCCACCACAACATTACATCACCACTTCCCCATCACATTTATTTCCCTTGCCACTTGTGTGAACATAATTTCATTATTAAAGTGGTGAAGATTTCATAAGCATTGTAATAAATTAAAAACAGCGTCGTGCAAACTAACAACTTTGAAACAAGAGATACAATTATTAATCATCAAATAAATATGTGGTAAATTAAATAAGAACTAATATGCCAAGTTGTAAAATTTTATATGCAACATATTGCCAAGGATAGAAAGCAATGTAAATAATGTCAATTAAGAAAAATGAATTGTATTGTGGCGATACACTAAACATGTTCAAATGTGAATATCAAGAGTTCTAGCTTACAACTACTACAATGCCCTATCTCCTACTAAGAAAAAGAAGAACTAGGTCTGGACCTTAGAAATAACACTTGTTGGTTGTGTTCTAGAGGTAACATATTTTAAAGAGCTCGTTCAGTGGTGTGCAGATAAATTTAGTTTAGAGAAGAGATTAATCTATCTCCAAGGTGTAACACACCTGACCCCTAATTACCATTTCTAGGTATAGGGCATAAAACCTTTTCTTCCTCTAATCATCTCAAATCCCCTATTCGAGGCCTTCATCCTCTTCTACTCATCTATATCTTTCTAGTGACTACTACCGAGCTCTAATCCGACCTCTAGTTTTCAATTTATGACCTCCCGAAGTTATTCGGGCATTAAGAGTTGAGGTCCATGTGGTGCCCATGTGGGTCCATCTCATTTGTACCATCTCCAGGTTCCTACCTCCCTCAGGGAAGGTCTATCTGCCATCCAATCCAATGACTGGAGTTGATCCTCATCTAACACACAGCCTAGAGGGGAATTCGTCGTTAGGTGTTGAATGTCCCTTTTTTTCCGCACACATGTCCTTCGGAGTCCCGAATTCCCAAACTCACAAAGGAGCCCAAAATATCACAATGTAGCTCTAGCCTTCAGGCCTTTCAACTTACCCTCGATACTGCATTCCAAACCTCGGAAGTCCCAAAGTCCCAAAGTCCCGAAGGGTCCACCCTCACACATGGTGATGTACTAGATGCAAGGGCAAGGACAGACGGATTTTGAATACTCCTCCCACCAAATGGACCAAACAGAAAATTTGCATGGGTGACATGCGGCAAGGCATAGATGACATGTGGCCCCTACAGTGGGTGACATGTGTAGCATTTTAATGGCAACATAGGTTCTGTGAAACATATGAATCCAAGTGGCACATACAATGTGGGTCCACATCACCCTAGGTGACGTCAACATGTCACGTCACCCTAGAGACTGATATCCTTTCAAGCCCTTCGATCTCACGGTCAAGGTGTGTCCATGTAACCCCTTGATCTATGGCCTTCGTTACTTCGTAACTTCGACATTCTAGGAATATGTGGTGTGACTTCCTCCTTACTTCCAGAGTGGTCAGCACTGGGATGGTTGTTGGGCTCTAAATATGTCCTAAAAACAACCTTAGTCTGATATTAATTTACAAACCGAGAATTCATCTTCTCTTTCAAGAATGTCAACAAAGTCTATGCAGATATTCGTAGAGGTTTAAATCATGTAGATAATTCAACTAAAGAAAATCTGAGTCTATCTAAATTACTGCAATAATCAAGTTCTTCACTAATTCATTAAAAACTTTGAAAGTAACAACTCACTCAACAGAATTGTAATCTGAACAATAACACACCATGAATCAAAACATCAATCGATTTGTTGAATTCATTTATCTAAGAAACAATAATTTAATCTGCACAACCACTTAATGAATCAATCTCTCAATGATTATTTAACATGTTGGAAAAGAACAATGATCTACTATATATTTAAGAAGGAACATCAAATGCGAATCAAGCAAAAGGAATGGAAAATGTGAACTTGATAAAAGGAACAATGTATGCAAAAATGAAAGGAATTCACAAGCGATAAACTAACAACATTTGGAAATGGAAAACCAATTGATAATCTTCAAATGAAACATCTATTCTCTACAAATGAACAACATAACCAATACATAAAAGAATCAACAC
Organism: Picea mariana; assembly: GCA_032191745.1. Lineage (NCBI taxonomy): Eukaryota > Viridiplantae > Streptophyta > Pinopsida > Pinales > Pinaceae > Picea > Picea mariana. The sequence goes on along the minus strand of JASDQU010241766.1, from coordinate 8,883 downwards.
ATTATCAAATCTATATAATTGTTTTGAAAGAAAATTCAAATCACATAATTGATATGATTACATATGAGATAGTAACTCCTTCCGACTAGGCCCATGGTATTCAAAAGATACTGCTACTAAAAATTCAGTACGCAGGGATGATCAAAATGCTTGAAGCTTTCATTAATTCCATAACCGAGAAACCATTTACAATGAATTGTTGTACAGAATGTCAACAATTAAGAAATCTTAATGCTTGGTTAAAATCCTTGGGTCTTTCTCTATTGTTCACTATCCTTTATATATTACAATGAAATCAGTAAATTAAGCAATCCTGAGGATTGAGATATCCTCAAGATTCCTTTTACTATTTATGAAGATTACAAGATAAAGAGTCAATCTTCCTTTAAATTGTTTTGTGCTTGATTTCTTCGATCTCCAATGACATGTGCATCTTCATGATCTTCTTAAATATCTCGAGTTAATAACAATTGTCCATTTCTGCAATTAAATCAAAACAATTCAAACCAAAATTCAAAAATATGTAATATCACTCAATAATATTTCCTAAAGACTTTTAAACCATTTTCTTCCCTAATTACCTCAAATTAATCGAAAATTCAACAAAGAATATATCAAAAACCATAGTGATAAGGATAATATTTGTACCTTTTTCTCAACTCAACATCATGTACTACGAAATTGAATGTGAGGAAGATGGAAGTGGCGTGCAGTAAATGCACTTCACTCCATACTTCTCCCATCGGGCCATCACCCTAGCATGGTTATTGTTTCATTTGGTTTTGCTGGTGGTTAAGCTCTGAGATTCAAGCCTAGAAGGAATTGGTCGACCAACTCGCCACTTTTAAAGCCATTGGTTATAGGTTTGGTTCGTTTCACCCCATGAATTTCACTATGTGTATGAAACGAATGATGGCTCATTAATGTGTTGGTTTGTGTTTTCCTGAGATTGGCAACTATGTAAACACATGGTTCTTCTCTCTAGAATGACTGTGTGGTTATTTGTTTTGCAAATGAAAGAATTGGTTTGTTGAAGTTATGATTTCATTGATTTTTCTGTGTGGTGAAAACTGTGATGGTTCTCTATTGTTTTAAGTAGTTATGGGCATTTTGTTGGAGGTGTTATCTCCTCAAATAACACAGTCAAATTTGTTTATTTGAGGTAATAGGTCATTGAAAAATACATTTCTATATTTTAGGGGCTCATTTTAATGAGTTCCAGCTTGTAAATAAAGTTTGAAAAACATTTGATTTGTTTTTTCCTTCAAAAACGTCAAAACTCAAGTTTCAGTGGCTAATGCCTTTTTCAAAAGGCATTCTAAGCCACCGAAAGCCTTAGCTTTCAGTGGCTTAAATGCGAAATTCAAGGCTACTTTAGCCACTGAAAGTGCAGGAAATTGGAAACAGACAGGACGTCTTTTCACATGCATAAAACATCAGGGTGAAGTATTATGATTACTCATTAGCTACCGAAAAGATAAGTGAAGTGGTCGATTGTGATTTGGTAAGAGGTGATTAAGTTTTATTATGTTTTTGAGTTGATTTATCCTAAATCTTATTAACCCTACACCTGTCCTATAATCTAGGATCTGACCTCTGCGTGATATATCAAATCCATTTTAACTTCAGTATTCATAAAATCATGTGGTTGTGTAATTCCTATCATTCGAGTATACCAAATCATGATCTTTTCAAATCCTAATTGCTATCACATTCCTCAAATTCAGGGCTTGATTAGAACACATTCCTCATATTTCGCCCGTCTCCATTGAGCCCAAACTTCCCCCAATTTGCGCTAAGTCTGTCTCCCCTAGCCCAAATTGTCTATTGCAGGTTTTGGAGCATTCATTTCCATATGAAGAGAGGAGGAGTTTCACTTAGGAAGGAGCTCAATGATATTGGATACTTAGAGTCACACCCTGAAGTATGTCATCTCTTCAAGGATGTGGGATGTTACAGGTACTGTGATAAGCTTCAAGGCTCTCACCAACAGGTTGCAGAGACATTTGCCTTTTCATTTGATGGAAGGAAAGTTGAATTTGGGTAGGAAGATTTCCAGGTTGATGAAGCCCTGATAACAATAGCTACAAAGATTCTAGGTACAGGTGAAAGATGGTTTAAAACAACCATTACCAAAAACTTTGAATTCAAATCATATCTGAAGCCTGAGCATTAGTGCATAATCTAGAACAAAGATATCCCTATGTCTTATTTGGAGAAGAAGTGGCAGCATATGTTGAAGGCTATCTTGGTCTATATCATAGGTGAGTGCGGTTATTGTAGGGTGTTGATTTACCATTTCAAACTAATGAATCACTTCACTGGAAGAAGCCCTTTGAATTTTCCTTTCTATCTCCATAAAATTTTAACAAAGATTGCTCACCAAGTCCAGGCAAAACTAGGCATGGTTCAGGGAAGGATTTTTCATCATGGCCTCATTAAAATCATAGTCCTTGAGCAGCTACAGAGAAAGGGAAAGAACTGGGGACATTTCCTTTTCTAGAATGAGTTTGAGATAGAGACACGACCTGATGACAAGAAGAAATATTATTCTAAGAAATATTCTACTCCTAGAAGTGGCAAGAGAAAGAGGAGAGCCATCTCTCCAGTAGAAGTTGATCAGCCTTCCTCTTCTTCTAAGCCTAAGAGGGCCAAGAAGAAGTTAGATTTCAGTAAGGCTACAGAGGAAGAAAATCCCCCAGAGGATAAGAACATCCTCAATCTCCCCTACACAGACTCTGAGGATGATGAACAACAATAGAAGATTACAGAACATGAAGACTTGCCTTCACCAACACCTCAAGAAGATCAAGAGTTGCAGGTTAACAACCAACAAGACAAAGATGTCTTCATTACAGAAGATCAATCAGCTTCTCAGGCAGGTATATGAACTTGAAGTTCTTGAAAGAGAGATTAAGAAAAGAAATGAAAATTTGACAGAGACGAATGTTGAACTATATGATTCTTTCCATAAGCTTTCTATAATGTATGTTAAAATGAAGAAAAATAACAGAAGGCTGATTGAAGAAAACAAGAAAATATGAAGGGTTGCTAGGCATTCAAAAATTAATCTCATGCTTCCAAAGGCAAAGCCTATAGTTCACACAGGCCTGGAAGACCTTTCCCAGGCTGCAGAAACCCTAAAGGAATAGCCTTGAAGATCAGAAGCTTGGGAGGAAATGAATTTTTCAATTTTGAAAATTGTTTTAAAACAGAGATTTTAGTGGCTTAGGCAGGCTTTTGCAGCTGTCCTTAGCCACCAAAAGAAGAGCTTTTGGTGGCTTATAGGTTAGAATTCTGGCTCTTTAGCCACTCAAAGCACAGAGAAGGGAAGAATGGCACTCTTTTTGCACATATCCAAGTTTTATCATGCTAAAGGGCACGAGGATGGTTTCTAAGTGAAGATTATAATTAAGGGGATATATTTCAATGTGTTGTTCCAGTTTTGGAGGTGCCAACAAAGTGAAAGAGATAACGTTTGTTGCCTATTTGTGGAAAAAATGACCTGTCTGTCAAGGTGGAATTTTCGAGTTCATCCATCAGCTTATGAAGACTTTTTGCAGTTGTCAAATACTTTTAAGATTATCAGGATAAGGGGTTGACCCTTAAAATAAGATTTATTTCTAGTTTTATGAAACTGTTTTGACTTTCTATTTTTAGTATATTAGATCCAGTTTCTTAGGATCTGGAACTGTTTTGTAAGGGCTATAAAGACTAAAATTTTAGATGAAGGAAAGGGGTTCAATTTTGGATACAGAGACCATGTTTCTATTGTAATATATTCTCATATATATAATACAAATCACAATTTCCTTTCATTATTGATGTCAAACTACCATTACCTTTCTCTTTCAGTACTTTGATTCAAGTTTGTCTTAACTGCTAATGACTGTTATCTCATTTTTTCAGTTCATAAGATTGATTTAATAGTAATCTACACTATCTTATTTAACCCATCACATGTTTGTTCTGGTTAATAAGCATAGAATTCTTCATCCACCATTAAGTTACCTATCTGATCATTAATTCTTAAAAGCATTGTTTCATTTGACTATATACATTTGACTATCTTGATACCAATCCAGTAGGACAATTATCCCATTGATCCAAATATAAACATAAAACCAAAACACATTTTAAGTTACCAGGCTTCTTCAAGATACAACATGAGAAGGACTCCTGGAGTGATAACAAATTAGCATTGTTGTCAAGGAGAGGATATTGAAGCTCATCTTCCTTGCGAGATGACATAGATCCATCTTTGATGATAGACAAAGACTGTACATTTCATTGGTTGTAATCTTCTATCTGGTGACTCCATTGAAGAATCGTGGCTCTGAGGAGGGCTCATACTAAAGAAAATAAAGAGATACCACCAGCAACACTTGTTGCATACCTAGAGAAGATCATCATAAGAGGAAGATCTCCACAAAGGAAAACTTCCAGAGTAGCAAGGACATCTAGATCAGGTATATCAAGAGGTATTGCTTCTTTATCTGCGCCTAGAACACCTTCCATTAAGTCTACGTCTGTTGAAGCTTCTTGTTCTCAGAAAATTGTAGTTGAATTAGAGAATCCAAAGGGTGATGAGCCTTCGTTAGATTCTGCTGTTATAAATCCTTTTCCTAAGAATTTTTATGTATATAGTTTAGGGAAATAGGTTGAACAATCTACCCCGGAAGAGGACTTCTCCTCTTCTATGAATTATTTGCAAGAAGAACCAGGAAAAATCTACTCCTATACTCATACCAATTTTCCTGTGGTAGATTCTGTTCTCCAGACTTGTTTGTAAAAGGGTAAGAAAATCTAGCCCAGCTGCTAGGGCATATTTGCAAAGCCTCCTTTTTCCTTGATCCATCCAAGTTTAATAAGACTCCACTGGGAAGGATCCAATTGACAGAAGATGAAGGAGTTGAATTTCAAATCCAGGTATAATTTCATTAGTTTGCTTCATGAACTGTTGTTTTTCTTTATCATCTCTTTCATTCTTTTCCCTTCATGTGTAAAGAGAATCATTTTCTATTTTGTATATTCAGAAAATCATCATCCTTCTTGTATATATCCATCTTTAGAAGAAGAATATCTGCATACTGCTTATATTGTAGATGTTGATTCAGTATCTATACCTCAACCCATTCATAAAGATGATTATTGTATTCAAATATCCCTTGAATCTGATCAGCCACGTAACCATACAGAGGTCAGAACTGATCAAACCCTGTCCATAGCTCAACACCTTGTGGCATTACTACTGAACCTTTTCATCAACATGTTATCTCTCATAATCAGCCTACTGCTTTTCAAATTAAGATAAGGATGAATATGTTCAAACCCTTAAGACTGCCTTATCTTCTTAATCCTTACCCTCTTGACTATTATGGATATCTTCCCCATTTTTCTAGAGAGAATCAAGTTTCAGCTGAGAAACACTTGGAATCCTTTGAGGATTTTGTTGAGCGATTTGAGATTGTTCATGAAGATGTGATCATGAGATTTTTCTCCAAGTCTTTGATCATAGATGTTGTTGCATGGTTTAAGGGTCTGAGAGCCGATTCTATTGGCTCTTGGATCGAGTTCTCTAATGTTTTCTTGAAATATTGGGGTGAGTGCAAATCACTAGATTAATACTTTGCTGATTTTTATGCTTTGAAGAGAGAGCAGGGTGAAGCTTTGCCTATCCTCAATCGAATATTTTACAGTAGCTATCATGACATGCCTTTGGAGATTTGGCCTTTAGAGATAGTTGGCATGATATATTATGTTATGGGTCTTCATTTAGAACTTTCCCTTCTTCTGTTAGAATGCAAGTCTTCATCCTTAAGGAGCTTGTTTGAAGATGCTCGAGAGGTAGAGGAGAACATACATGCTTCCAAGAAGATCAGAGAGTGGGTTTACTCTGAAAATATGCAAGCACGTAAGCAAGCAGAATGTTAGCAGACAGGAGGTCAGTATGTTTCAGAATTTGAGCAAGAAGGTAATGAATGTGAACCATTTTTGGAACAGTAGCGAGCATGCGATTTTATTTTAGATTCAGATCAAGAAAGCAGTGAGTATGAAACAAATATGGAACAGCAGCCTGAAAGTGAGTATATTTCAAATTCAGAATCATATTCTTCAGTATATGCAGAGTATTCTAGAGACATGTATACATGTGAAGTTTATGATCAGTTTGTAAATTAGGAAGAGCCTATGATAATTGATGATTGCATAGGAAATTATATTCTCTTAGCTGATCATAATCCATATGATGTAAACCCTATTTCATTATCCTCTAGTAAGCATTATTCTGATGAGGAAATTGTAGTTTTTGATGATCATAAGTTGATCTTAAAAGGACAAGAAGATGATCACTCTTCCTGTAGAGGAATAGTCATGGCTAAGCAAGAGGCTTCCATAGATGTGCAACTATTTCCTGAGGAGCAACATGGTTATCATCTTCTTTTCAAGGATTCAGTGGCAGCATTAATGGAGTTATACTTTTCAGAAATCTTGAAAGTTTCAAATTTCTTTGGATTGCCAGTGTTTTCGGGTAAGTATGGTTTCCTGAAAGACTTCTTATCACTATTGTTTCATGTCAAACATCATTTGTTGATCAGTGATAAAGATGAGATTTCTTCAGTATTAAAATTTCTTGGATGGATGTTATGGATATCAACCTTTACCTAACCTGAATGCAGATCTGGTTAGAGTAGGAGTAGGAGAATAAGATTTTTTTATAAGCAAGTAGTCTCTTTCAATTGTCAGTTTGTTGAATAAGCAGAGAAGGATATAGGTGTACAAATATCACTTGCACGGGTCTTCAGAGTTTGTAGGGGATCATTTAATAAGGCCAGATGACTCCATAGCCCAATGGTAAAAGATATAGGTTTGCAGAAGATCAGTTGCACAGGTTAAATGACTCCATATCCCAATGGACTAGACACAATACAAATTGTGAATGATTTTTGAGCAGGTTGCAGGATTTTCAGGTTAAATGGATAGGCACAGGTTTGCTTGTTCTTGAAACATCATAGGCAAGCTACAGGTTTGTAGGGGATCAATGGTAAAGGCCAGATGACTCCATGCCCAATGCTAAGGGTGACTGGAAATACTAGGTTCTTGGAAACCTTACAGGGAGGTATCCATCCCAGTTGGAGCCAGATGTTATCTCCTCAAATAACACAGTCAAATTTGTTTATTTTAGGTAATAGGAGGTAATTGAAAAATACATTTCTAAATTTTAGGGTCTCATTTTAATGAGTTCCATCTTGTAAATAAAGTTTGAAAAACATTTGATTTGTTTTTTCCTTGAAAAAATTCAAAACTCAGGTTTCAGTGGCTAATGCCTTTTTCAAAAGGGCTTCTAAGCCATCGAAATCCTTAACTTTCGGTGGCTTAAACACGAAATTCGAGGCTACTTTAGCCATCGAAAGTGCAGGAACTTGGAAATAGCCAGCACGTCTTTTCACACACATAAAACATCGGGGCGAAGTATTATGATTACTCATTACCATTCGAAAAGATAAGTGAAGTGGTCAATTGTGATTTGGTAAGAGGTGATTAAGTGTTATTATGATTTTGAGTTGATTTATCCTAAATCTTCTTAACCCTACACCTGTCCTATAATCTAGGATCTGCCCTCTGCGTGATATATCAAATCCATTTTAACTTCAGTATTCATAAAATCACGTGGTTGTGTAATTCCTATCATTCGAGTATACCAAATCATGATCTTTTAAAATCCTAATTGTTATCACATTCCTCAAATCCAGGGCTTGATTAGAACACATTCCTCATTTTTCGCCCGTCTTCACTAAGCCTAAACTTCCCCCATTTTGTGCTAAGTCTGTCTCCCCTAGCCTGAATTGTCTATTGCAGGTTTTGGAGCATTCATTTCCATATGAAGAGAGGAGGAGATTCACTTAGGAAGGAGCTCAATGATATTGGCTACTTAGAGTCACACCCTGAAGTATGCCAGCTCTTCAAGGATGTGGGATGTTACAAGTACTGTGAGAAGCTTCAAGGCTCTCACTAGCAGGTTGTAGAGGCATTTTCCTTGTCATTTGATGGAAGGAAAGCTAAATTTGGGTAGGAAGAGTTCCAGGTTGATGAAGCCCTGATAACGGCAGCTACAGAAATTCCAAGTACAGGTGAAATATGGTTTAAAACCACCATTACCAAAAACATTGAATTCAGATCATATCGGAAGCCTCAACATAAGTGATCATCTGGAACAAAGATATCCCTATGTCTTATTTGGAGAAGAAGTGGAAACATCTGTTGAATGCTATCTTGGTCTATATCACAGGTGAGGGAAGGTACTGTAGGGTGTTGATTTACCATTTCAAACTAATGAATCACTTCACTGTAAGAAGCCCTTTGAATTTTCCTTTCTATCTCCATAAAAGTTTAACAAAGATGGATCACCAAGTCCAGGAAAAACCAATCATGGTTCAGGGAAGGCTTTTTCATCATGGCCTCATTAAACTCATAGTCCTTGAGGAGCTACAGAGGAAGGGAAAGAACTGGGGACATTTCCTTTTCTGGAATGAGTTTGAGACAGAGACACAGCCTGATGACAAGAAGAAATCTTCTTCTAAGAAATATTCTACTCCTAGAAGTGGCAAGAGAAAGAGGAGAGCCATATCTTGTTGAAAAGTCAACAAGAAACATGTGTCTAATTTAGTTTTCCCTTAATTAAATTAGACAATAAATATTAATCTATTATCTCATTCATAACTGAGTGATTTGGAATTGTAACAGAATTGTAAGTGTAGTTAAGTGAGTTAATCTTAGTTGTATTAGTGCAAGTTCAGTGAATTAATTATTCATTAATTCACAATCAGTTAAACTCGCATGCAACTAAAGACTTGCCACGATTAACTACATGCATGTCATTCCAAT
>JASDQU010241765.1:84533-106429 GCA_032191745.1 Picea mariana | reverse complement strand
ATATAATAAAAATTAAATGCAACATTCATTCATAGCATTCAAACTGTAAATAACACAAATCTTAGAGTGAAATGAAAAACCATTAAACTCAACATTTAATAGAATTAAACATAGTGAATATAAGCTCTGAGCTTATGAACAAATAGGCATCCATCAAAAGAGGACATATGTTCAACTCAACCATAGAATTTCTTCTTCAATTCTCTCAACAACAAGTCACCCACGAGCTGGGGCTACAAATCCACAAGAGATTTTGTTTCCTATAGGTGTGTACTATCCACTCATATCCCAATATAATTCCTATAGAAATTCCAATCCACCATCTCTCTTTACCCTCAATCCACACAACCCAAGGAATGAGATCCCCTTCTCCAGCATGCAGTCCCTCAGGCTCTCCTACTTCCCTCTAGGGCTCTAACATATGTTGGACAAGAAATATCTCTACTGGGTGCTCTAAGAATTCTATCTATAATATGAATTCTAACAATAGCAACTTACTTGCTCACTTGGGAAAATTCTTACATAGAAATATCACTCATAGACCTAATAATTTTCTTCTTCATGCAATTACCAGCTCCAAGATTTTTACAATAGACCCAATATGGTTGCACGTTATCTCTCAACACTCCACTCACATGTCCCTTTTTCTTTCCAAATGTGAAAATTGTCTTCTTTTCCCATTTAATTTTTTTTTCTCCCATGCATGTTGAGTCTCACGTTTCCCAAGGTTGAGTGTACTTAGGCCCATGCTCTCAATAACTATGTGAGGTGAGTTTACACACCAACACTCTTACATGTATTCAATGATTGGTATTTGAAACACTAAAAAATGAAATAGAAGGCTCATACTAAAATAATTTAGAAATATTCTGTAGGATTAATAGAAATGTATAATGCACCCCTTAAACCCATGTCTCTTGTGAAAAATTATCCCCCAAGACTCTCTTTGTTTTCATCTGCAGTCGATGATACATTTTATTTTATTATTTATGATATACATTGTTTACATATTACAATGCTTGGCTCATGACCATACATCATTTTTATAATATATATCACTGATTTGGAGATTAAAAATGGGGATATTATAGTTCATGTCCAATTTCTCTCTACTCACTATATAGCCATGGATTCACTTTTGAAAATTATCCCATGCCTTCTCCTACCAACAACTACGAGTCTATATTGTGACAAATTCCTCAATCACTCAAGCTCATGAGTTTCTAGTGTTTGTTAGAGAGAATATGAAAACCATGAAAATCATGAATGCTTTTTCTTTCAATAGGATGAGAATGAGATAATGAAGGAACAGTGTTACCTCTCCCAAGGAAAATTACATATTATGCATTTCCCTTTTTCATGAGGCATACATGCCTTCCTGATACACATGATGAATTATCATAAACACACCTCCATTCAACTATAGATAATGAATATTTTCATATAGCATGATAAAAATGTATTACTTTACCAAGGACATTGGGTGGTATTATTATAATGGGGTTTCCTTTTGAAAGACCCGTTTATTATTCCCCTCTCTTGGACATATAACCCCCTTTTTCACCCTAGAAACCACTTGTGTGGCCCTTCGATTACATTTATATTAACATTTGATAATGTTATACCCACTCTGGTGACATTACATCATAGTGTCTAGCATTACATAACTTAAATATAAGTCACTAAGACTATGTCTAAGAGGTTCTCCATTTTCAAGTCGAACCACAAAATTTGGCTCCATACAAGGAATATATATAAAACTATTTACATTTTACATTACAAATTCATTATAATGTATCCCTATTAACACTCATCAACTAATTATGTCACACTACTACATATGGGCAGAAAAATTGACACCATACTCTGATAGTATGGATAAAATCGGTCGTATTGTCAGATTTTAGTTGCATTTTTTATATTTTTTATTTTTAAATCCCCGACGTTCATCGCATATCCGACGAAAGAGACTATCGTCGGATATCCAGTGGTTGACTAGGTCAATGATCGTTGGATATTTTATGGTTGACCAGGTCAATGATGCATGCATTGATGTTTGACAAAGTCAATGTTTTTGTTCGTTAAGCATCGCCTCTCTAGTCAACATCCGTCTGAAGTCTGACGAAAATGTGATTCATAATTAAAAAGTTTCAAAATATTAAAGATGTTTGAAATTTTTTCTATACTAGTGAAAGTTTGGAGTGGTTACAAGGGATATTTTAAGGTCAGAATAATTTTTATTTTTATTTTTTTAATTGCATTACAAATAGTTAAACTACTGAAGTTGATTTTTTAATATAATCATCAATAAATGTTTGGTAAGGAAAAATGTCACATAACATTCCTCCAGGAGGACAAGGCTCACACTTGAGATTTGAATTGGTCGAGGCTTTGGGTGATCGAAAATGTTATTTCCCTTGTAAAAACTGCAATGCCTATAATAGAAGGAGACTTTTGATAAAAGCATCTAAAAAACATTGTAGTGAGTATGGAAACCTTTAAGGTGGGCATGAATATCGCCCCTTGGTAAGTTATTCATTATATGTATTTATATTGCATATTGTTTTTGTATATGTTTATATGTTAAATGTAGAAGAAAAATTATGTATTATTTTCTCTTTATGGATATATTGTACGTACACATGAACAAATTGAGAGTAAGTTAAGAAGAGAATAAGTAGACACAAGATGTAGATTTTAATTAGGGTTTAGGGTATGGTTTAGTGGTTAAGGGGTTTAAGGTTTTGTGGTACAGGGTGTAAAGGGTTAGGGGTTATAATTTTAGTGGTTTAATAGTTAATAAGGCCAAATTAGGGCTTAGTGGTTCGGGGTTAAGGTAGGTTTAGGGAGTTTAGGTCCTAGCTGGATTTAGAGGTTAATGGGGTTTTAGGGAGTAGGGTTTAGAGGTTTAGGGTTAAGGATTAAGGGGTTAGGGGTTTTTAAGAAAAAATCACTAATTGAAAGTGGATATGCCACATTGGTTGAATGTTGTATTTGTTACGAAGAGGACAATAACGGAAATATGGAGATTCCTTGTTCATGTTCTAGCACCTTGAAGGTACATGGTTGAGGGGGGTAGATAAGAATGGTTTATATTTTGGCATCTTTGATGAATGAATGGTTTATGCGTGTCAAGTATGTATTTTATCATTAACTTGTTGATCCAAAACATTTTTTTTTTGCTCCATAATATGCTCATGATAGGAAATGCATTGAGCGTTGGTCCCAACAAAAATGATATCCCATATGTGAATTGTGCTATTAGGTTTCATGAATTTTTGTTTGTCTATTTTTGTATTAATCAAGATTACAACATATATATTCTTGATATCATTATTATCCTCCATTAATATTATGAATTGACCATGCAATCATAATTACTTTTTCCTTCATCCAATTTTGTCTTAGAGCTTAATTAAAAAAGTAACATAAAGCTATTTTCATTGTTTTACTTGCATAGGGATTTGTTTGAGAAATATTTGCATAGTTGCTAATTCCTGTTTTTATATTGGTACTGACTCTCCGTTTGAGAATTATTTACAGATTTTCCAATTCCTCTTTTTATATTGGTAACTTTTTCATTTTTAAAAGTTTTGAAGATCAGTTCCAATTCCTAGTAACGTCAACATTGTCTTTAAAATCACTAATGGAAAGTGGAAATTCCACACTAGTTGAATGTCTTATTTGTCAGGAAGAGGAAAATAAAGGAAATATGGAGATTCCCTGTTCTTTTTCTGGCACCTTGAAGGTATAGGGTTGAGGGGGATAGATAAGGGTGGTTTATATTTTTTCAGGGTTGAGGGGGGATAGATAAGAATATGACATAATGATGAAGGTGAAATAAGAATAGACTGTTTTTTCTTGTTGTGACTATATAATAATAATGTATTTTTAAGGTCATATCCAAGCCAAAACCAAATTGGTGTATGAGACTATAACAAACCCGACCCCTAAGTACCCTTTTCTAGGGATGGGGCATAAAAAAATTTCTTACTCAAATCATCTTGAATCATCTCTCCGATATGATCCATACTCTTGTACTCACCCATAGTTTTCTAATGAATGTTACAAGGCTCTAATCCAACCTCTGGTTTACAAGTTATGGCTTCCCAAAGTCATTCGGTCGTTCATGGGTTGAGGACCATGTGGCGACCATGTGGGTCCATCTCATTCATACAACTTCTAGGTTCCTACCTCCCATAGGGAAATTCCATCCACCGTCCAAACTAATGGTGAGACTTAATCCTCATCTAACACATAAACTAGAGGAGAATTTTTCATTTGACACTTTGACACTGAGCATCCCTTTTATTTTCTATACACATGTCCTCTAGAGTCCTGAATTCTTGAACTCCCGAGGGATCCCGAAATATCTCAACATTGCTCGATCCTTTGGGCCTTTCGAATCACCCTTGATACTGTATTCCAAACCTCCGTAGTTCTGAAATACCGAACTCCTGAAGGGTCCACTATCATACAGGGTGACATACTAGATGTGGTGGTGAATACATGTGGATCCCGAATACTCCTCCCACCACATGAACCAAATAGGTAATTGTCAGAGATGACACATGACAAGGCAGAGGGGACATGTGGCCCCTACGGTGGGTGACACATGTCATGTCCTAGTGGGCATGTAGGGTCAATGAAATGTCTAAATCTAGGGGACACGTGGCACGTCAAACATGGGTCCACGTCACCCTAGATGATGTCAGCATACCATGTCACCTAGGAATTATTTCATTTTGATTCCTTTGATATTATCGTCATGATGTGTCCATGTAAACCTAGATCTATGGTCTTTGTTACTTCATAACTTTAGTATTCGATGGATTCATGGTATGACTTCCTCCTCACTCTTGAAGTGGTTAGCGTCGGTCTGATCATAGCCTAGATATAATGGTGAGGGGAGATCTGGAAGGGTCTCTAGATCTATGGTCCTCATCACTTCGCAGCTCTGAACTTTGGGAGTTTCGACATCATGGATGCTCCGCTCTCTCGAAGGAGGATTCTTCCGAAGTACCATACGCGGGTCCCTCCACTAGTTGATCGAATGGTTAAGAGGGGCACTTAATGGATTATCTAGATCCATGACTCTCCTCACTTTCTAACTTCAACATTTGGGGAGTTTGATGCTATAGCATCTATGTTCTCACGAAGTAGGACTTCGCCGAAAATTCTTAGTGTAGATCTAACGGCTAAGGGGACTCTCGAATACTCTTGAATCGGTGGTACAAGTTGCTTCATGATAACTGAATGGAACAAGGTTTAATGGTGTGGAAATTCCATTTGTCTTGGATAAGGAAACCACCAGGTCTAAATCGAACATGTTGGTAGTTGGAACCATCAGTTGCCTTCGAATGGTTTATAAATGGTAGGGTCGAAACACTCCAGAGTTCCGAGCTCCCAAAGTTCTGAAGCTAGAAGGCTTAGGTCCTTTCGGGCCCAATGTAGGATTCCCAAACCTTGGTCACATGGGTCCTTTGAAAACTCTTGTTGGTTACGTACTAATTCGTTTAGCCGTAAATGGGTTAAGGACATGAGCATGAGCCCTCATTCATACGATGAAGAGTTTGAAGGAGGAGCCCTCCTTCCATAGGGTTTGAACTTGAAATTCCTGTGAGGGTAGATTCACGAGGTCAAAAAGAATTAAAAATTATAATAAAACCTACCCTAACCCTCTGGTAGGATTAGGTCCCATGACTCTTTAACTGCTAAACGAAGGAAAACATACAACCATTCAAAAGCATAATTTCACAGGGATATAATAAAAACATCTACCTTATTCATTCAATAGAAAAATCATTCATAGACAGAGAAATATATGTATGCAAACATAGTTTCCATTTCAATATACTTATAAGAAACTTATTACTTATAAGAAGCCAGAAACTATGAAGCGACTACTGAAAGGGGTGCCTGTTTCCACCCAACCATAGGCACAACCACTCCTAATAGATTTACCATTGGCCACCCTCAGGATAGACCATGATTCTCTGAGAGAGATTCTTCCTTTTTTCTCAATGACAGTCAAGGACGAAGGTTACTCTTCTCCTCCCACGGGACCTTGGAAACCAGTTTTCTCTATACCAAGCACGGAGGTCTTCACGAGTACTTCCTTAGTGACTTATTAGCCTCATTTATCATCCTGTAATGAAAACCCTGCCAGTCATTTCTTGCTCCCAAAAAGAGCTTATTTCTTAGTTTTTCCTCGAACCAGAGCGCTACAGGCACTCTTTTCTCTTCTTGAGATTGGTCTTTCGACTCTGATCTCTTCCCAGATCTACCTTCTTGCTCCTCTTTTCCTCTACCCACAAATTACCTCTTTATTTTCTTCCTCAACAAGGTTGCATGGGTCTGAATCCCCAGCTCGTGGTGAGTTCTGGAAGTCTTGTAGATGGGTACTCTACCCCATCTCCTCATTAACTCTTGAGGAGGACTCTTCCAACTACCACTCAAACTGGTAATTCATTTCTGGGTGAGAGAACTATTCTAGCTCCGAGCCATTAATTCTAGTAAGGTACTGGCTTGGTGGGGGGTCATCTGAACCATTTCTAGCTACCCTCACCATCTCTCTCATAGAATCCATGGTCTATCTTGGTGAACCACCCATTTTAGAAGATATGCAACACTTTTCTTTTTTCTATTAATAATAGAAAATACCTACATTGATCTTTTATACAAAGGTTCATTAAATAAAACATTCACACATATCTAGTCCTCCATAGTCTCTTGGCCAGTTATAGTTATATTTACAAACTGCGGGAAACATGGGTATTACAATCCCCTCCCCCTTAAAGGAACATCGTCCTCAATGTTCTATATGTCGATGTGCTCTATATGTACAAAAGTAACCAAAAATGTATATGCATGTTTCATGGCATCCTCCATCTCCCACGTAGCCTCATTTGGGAAAATGTGTTTCTACTGCGCCTTGACCTGTGCAATGGTTATTTTCTTGAGTGGGGTTTTCGTCCTGTCTATTATGCATTGAGTTTCTAGCAATAATTATCCCTCTAGTTCCACCTGAATCACATACCAGTCAATAATATGATTATAATCACGTACATATTTGTTTAATAACGAAACATGGAAAAAAGTATGTGCCTTCACTGTGGGAGGAAGTGCTAGCATATAGGCTACAGGTCCCACTTTATCCAAAATTTCAAAGGGTCTAAAATACCAAGGTGCCATCTTGGAACAATCTCCCATCCTCATGGAGCTTTTCCTGGGTCTAACTTGGAGATACACATGATCCCCTATTTTGAACTCTCTAGGAGTCCTCTTTCTATTTGTAGATATTTTTTGTCTATCTTGAGCTATTTTAAGATTCTTTTTTATTTGAATTAATTTTTGTTCCATTTCTCTCAACATGTCTGGCCCGATTGTAATTCTATCTACTGGATTATTCGAGCTGATTGGAATATTTCACTATCTACCATAGATGGATTCAAAAGGGCTCATCTTCAATGACTTTTGATAGCCATTGTTGTAGGAAAAATCTACCAATGTTAGGTAGTCTTCCAACTTCTTAGATTGATGCATTAAATTCATCCTTAACATGTCATCTAATACTTGGCTTACCCTCTCTGTATGTCCATCAATTTGAGGGTGATAGGCTTTGCTAAACAACAATTTAGTCTCAAAACCAACCATTAAATATTTCCAAAAGCTCGATGTAAATTTCCTATCACTGTCAGATATGATCTCCTTAGGCATGTCATGCAACCAAAATATTTCTTTCATAAAGATACTCACAATATCTATTACCTTGCAAGTTGACTTTATGGGAATGAAGTGAGGAACCTTTATCAATTTGTCCACCACTACCATGATGGCATCATTATGCTTGGCTGATTTTGGTATTATGGTGATGAAATCCATCGATATGGTTTCCCATTTTCATTATGAAATTGGTAGGGGGGGAAAAAACCCTGCTGGATGTCGGTGTTATGCCTTAACTTGCTAACATTCTAAACATTTATCCAAGTAATCATCTATGTCCTTCTTCAGGCTTGGCCAATATAACGGTTTCCTAGTGGCCGTAATCATTTTTTGATAACAACGATGACCAATATATCATATTTTGTGTACTTCATCCATCATGAACCTCTTCAAGTCATCACAATTCAAGATATACAACCTACCTTTCTAAGTTACTAGGCCATCATTCAACATTTGATAACCTTCATACTTTATCTCTGTGGGATCTTGTTCTAAGTACGATTTTACAGTATCGAATAATGCATCGATTTCTTATGCACTCTTGACTCTCTCCTTGACATCCATTTCATAGGTTTTTACTCCTTCCAGGTGAATCATTTTCACACTTCTCCTCAGGGCATCAACCACCCTATTTTCTTTCCCTTTAATATGTTTGATTTCAAAATCAAACTCACTAAGTAAGCCATCCATCTATCTTGTATAACATTAAGTTTTGGTTGATCAAATAGGTACCTCAACCCACAATGGTCTTTCATAAGAACAAATATTCCACCCAGGAGGTAATTCCTCCACATTTTTAAAGCATGCACTATGGCAACCAATTCTAGATCATGGGTAACATAATTGATTTCATGCTCATTCAATTTTCTGGACTCGTAGAAAATTACATTTTCTTCTTGCATAAGGAATCCTCCGAGTCCTTCCTTGTAGGAATATGTACACACAAAGAAGTCTTTGTTTGGGTCTGCAATATTTAGTACATGTGCATTGGCTAGAAGTTATTTCATCTCTTTGAATCTCTCTTCACATTCTAATGTCCAAATGAATTTAACTCCCTTTTTTTGAAGGGAAGTTATTGGGAAACCAATATTGGAAAACCCCTTTATGAACCTCTTATAGTATCCTTCTAGGCCCATAAAGGATATGATATCAGATACATCCTTTGGGGTAGGCAAATCCATAATGGATTTGATCTTGTCAGGATCAACTGCCACCCCTTCTTCATAAATAACATGGCCTAAGTAATGGAATTGTTTATGGAAAAAGTCACACTTATTAAACTTAGCATAGAGATGATGTTCTCTTAGTACTTGAAGCACTAACTTGATATGTTCTTCATTCTCTTCCTTATTATTATAATAGATTAGGATATCATCAATGGAAACCAATACAAATCTGTCTAATAATTTATTGAGTACAGTATTCATTAAGCACATAAAAGTGGTTGGTGCATTGGTCAGCCCAAATGGCACCACCACAAATTCATAGTGACCATTTCTTGTCCTAAAGGTTGTTTTGTGGATGTATTCATACTTAATTCAGACCTGATGGTATCTAGGCCTTAAGTCAATCTTGGAGAAAATGGTAGAACCCATTGATTTGTCAAACAAGTCATTGATCCTTGGCAAGGGATACTTATTCTTTATGGTTGTCTTATTGAGTTGCCTATAGTATAGGCACATCCTAAGTATTCCTTCCTTCTTTTTGAAAAACAAGGTTGGTTCTCCCCATGGAGACACACTAATTTTGATGTATCCTTTGTACATCATTTCCTTTATTTATAGTTTGAGCTTAACTAGCCATGGTGTACTCATTATATAGGGGGTTCTAGAAATTGGCACCATTCCTGGTGCAATTTCTATTGAAAAGTCAATATCTCTTCTTCGAGGTATACCTGGTACCTCTTCTAGAAACCATATTTATACATTTCATACAAAGGACATCCTTTTATGCAATACTTTTTCACTTGAAGTGTTGATATTTGTCTCACTGAGACAGGCTTTTGAATCCGTTGTAGGGTTACCATTATCCCTTATTCATTTTCACGCTTCAAAGTTTTGTTGTAACAATCCAACTTGGTTTTATGGGAAACCAACCATTGCATGCCAATCAATAGGTCATAATATCCTAAAGGAAGTATGTTTAGGTTTTCTTGGGTGGGAAATCTAGTCATACCAAATTTTCATGCTGGTATAACCTATGTTACTTTTCTTTTGGTTCTAGTGGCTAGTTATACCAACCATGATTTAAAAATTTTAACTTGTTGCAATTTAAATTTCTTAACATTTTGAGGGGAACCATAACTCAAATTAGAACCAGGGTCAATTAAAATGGAAACTAGATGGTTGGTAATCATACCTTCCATCTCCACCACTGAAGCTTGGTGGTCGGCATTTTTATTATCCAAGGATGCGTAAATCTGTGGCATGCTCCTAGATACATCGTTGATTGTGGTAGCCTCTTTGATGTTGTAGAACCTCCTAATGTTATGTTTCCTATATGGGTAGTCTCTCAGAAGATGTTATTTTCCACAACCCCAACATTTTAGGGGTTCTCTCTTTATTTTATCAGTCTTACCTCGGGTTGCTCCAAAGGGTTTATTTCCACTCCGAGAGGGGAAATTTTGTTGGTATACGCTCTTCGTAGGAAGGATCATCTTGGAACCTTTCCCATAAATATTTTTCTTCTTGTCCTCAAGAGGTTCTGTCTTGTTATTGAACTGCTCATAGCAATACCTTCCCTTCCGGATAATCTCTTCTAAGGTATTTGACTCGTCAAAATCGATCTTGTCTCGGAAGGACTAAGGTAGTCCACTAATAAGTGTTTCATCTTTACCTTGTCATCATTTATGTGGGATACATAACTTATAATATCAAGGAATTTATTGATATATTCATTTGTGGTGAGCTATCCCAACTTGAGTTCATAGAACTCCTTGGTTTTCCCATCAAAGTACTTCTCTGACAGATACTTCTTTTTGAATTATTTTAAAAAAAAATTCCATGATATGTCCTTCTCATAGATTCCTTTCACCTTCCTAAGGTCCTCACACCAAATGGAGGATTTTCCATTCAGGTTAAAAATGGCTATTCGAACCTTCAAATTTTCAGAGTAGTCATGGACTCTGAAGTAATTTTTCAACCCAAGCAGCCAAAATTCTTCTTCTTACCCCTTATTAATATCTCCATTGAAAGTAGGTGGTTTTTATTTCTTGAACTCTTCAAGGTCATGACTCTTCAAATGTTTCCTCTTCTTTCTTTTCCTTTGGAAACGGGATCTAGTTTTGCTACTAGAGGATTCCTTGGAGTTGTCATTTTCCTCACCAGAGGATTCTTCTGATGAGTGTCTCTTGGCTCCACTTTGGGCCCTCTATTATGTGCTCCTCCTTGTGTTCCCACTTTCAGGGCCATTCTTTCATATCTCAGGTGGACTTTGGGCTTTGTTCGTATGATGTTTTCCCACATGAATGGTTGTTGGTCCATGTTGCAGCTGCCTTTGTATATCCGATAAGATTTGCAGTAGGAGTACATTAATTTTAGTTTTATTTTCCTGGTCTTTTATCAACCTTTCATTGTCAACCTTAAAACTTTTTAATTCTTCCATAAGTCTTCTTACAGTTTCAACATATCTAGAGGGGTTTCCACCACCCTCGTCGCATCATATTCTTCCTCTCTATTGTGGGAGATTTCTCCCAATTCATGGTGTGCCACCATCCTTTATGTTGTAATTTTCCTACGGTCTATTGACTGCTTGAGTGTTGATAAAAAAAAATATGCTAGTTAATGGTCTATTAGTTCATGAACAACACACAGTTTATATTTTCCAAACACACCCAATAGTAGAAAAATTCATTCCTTTCTTCAATAGAGGTTTAACTAAGACTTTTAGGAAAGGGTTAAGACAGGGTGTCACCCCTAAAATTCCTTTAAATAAGATGTTTAAGTGACAACTCATTCATGAGTCCAAGGAAGACAAGTGTTGTAACCATGCTCTAATACCAATTTGTAACACACCTGACCCTTAAGTACCATTTCCTAAGGATGGGGCATCAAAATTTTTCTTACTCAAATCATATTGAATCATCTCTCTGAGATGATACATCCTCTTATACTCGCCCTAGTTTTCTAGCTACTGCTACTAGGCTCTAATACAACCTCTAGTTTACAAGTTATGGCTTCTTGAAGTCCTTCGGGCATTCATTGGTTGAGGACCACATGGTTCCCATGTGAGTCCATCTTGTTCGTACCATTTCTAGGTTCCTACCACCCACATGGAAGGCCCATCCACCATCCAAACCAATGGTGAGACTTAATCCTCATCTAACACACAAGCTAGAGGAGAATTCGACATTCAACACTTCGACACTAAGCATCCCCTTTCTTTTCTGCATGTATTTCCCTCAGAGTCCTAAATTCTTGAACTCCTGAGGGATACTGAAATATCTCCCCATGGCTCTGGCCTTTTGGCCTATCAAATTACCCTCGATACTATATCCCAAACCTCCAGATTTCTAAAGTCCTAAACTCCTGAAGGGTGCGCTCTTGTATGGGTGATGTACTAGATGTGACAATGAATATAGGTGGGTCCCAAATACTCCTCCCTTCACATGGAAGAAATAGGTAATTGTCAGAGATGACACACGGTAAGGAAAAGAGGACACATGGCCCCTACAGTGGGTGACACATGCCATGTCTTTATGGGCATGTAGGGTCAGTGAAATGTATGGATCCAGGTGACACGTGGCATGCCAAACATGGGTTCAAGTCACCCTGGATGAGGTCAACATACCACATCACCTCGAACTAATTTCCTTTTGATTCCTTCAATAGTACAATCACAGTGTGTCCATGTAACCCTTGGATCTACAGCCTCCGTTACTTCGTAACTTTGGTCTTCGAGGGATCCACTGTGTGACTTTCTCCTCGCTTCTGAAGTGGTTAGCATCGGTATGACCATGGACTAGATATAATGGTTAGGGGAGATCCCAAAGGGTCACTAGATATACGGTTCTCCTCACTTCGCATCTTCAACCATCAGTAGTTTCAACATCATGTCCGCTCTACTCTCCTCAAGTAGAATTCCACCGAAGTACCATATGTGGGTCCCTCCACAGGTGGATCCAACGGTTAAGACGGGTCCTTAATGTATTCTATAGATACATGACTCTCCTCACTTCATAACTTTGGCGTTCATGGAGTTTGATGTTATAACATCTATGTTCTCTCGAAGTAGAACTTCACCGAAGTTCCTCAGTGTAGATATAATGGCTAAGGGGACTCCCAAATACTTTCGAATCGGTGGTTCACGTTACTTCGTGAGAATTGAATGGATCAAGGTTTAATGGTGGGTCAAGTCCATATATCCTGGATAAGGAAACTTCCATGCGACAGTTGACCTTGTGGGTAGATGGAACCATTAGTTTCCTTTGACCGATTTATCAACGGTAGGGTTGAAACACTCTAGAGTTCCGAGATCCTGAAGTTCCAAAGCCATAAGGATTAACTCCTTTCTTACCTAACATAGGATTCCCAGACCTTGTTCACATGGATCCTTTGGAAGCATTTGTGATTTATGCGCTCATTATTTTAGTCGTAAATGGGTTAAGGACATGGGCATGCTCCCTCAGTCATACGGTGAAGAGTCTGAAAGAGGTTTCCTCCTTCCATAGGGTTTGAACTTGAAATTCCTATGAGGGTAGATTCAAAAGTTTGACAAGACTTAAACATTCCAATAAATCCTACCCCGACCTTCTGGTAGGATTACGTCCCATGACTCTTTAAATGCTAAAAGGAGGAAAACATAAGACCATTCAAAAGCATGAGTTCATAGGGAGATAATACAAACATCTACCTTATTCATTCAACACATAAATCATTCATAGATAGATAAATATATGTATGAAACCATATTTTTCATTTCAATACATAGAGTATGAAGATACTTATTAGAAACCAAAAATCTTGAAGAAACTATTGAAAGGGGTGCATGTTTCCACCCAACCATAGGCCCAACCACTCTTAATGAATTTACTACTGGCCACCGCTGAGCTAGACCATGATGTTTTGAGAGATAATCTTCCTTCTTTCTCAATGACAGTCAGGGATGAAGTTTACTCTCCTCCTCCCATGAGTACTTCCTTAGTCACTCGCCAGCCTCATTTGTTAGCTTGTAACAAAAACCTTGCCAGTCACTTCTTGCACCTATAATGAGCTTATTTGTCAATTCTTCCTTGAACAAGAGAGATAGATGAGATCTTTTCTCTTTTCAAGATTGGTCTATCGACTCTTCTCTCTTTTCAGACATTCTTGCTCACTCCTGTTTTCCTTTTCCCATGAATTACCTCTTTCTTTCCTTCCTCAGAAAGGTTGCATGGGTCTGAATCCCCGGCTCATGGTCAAGTCTGGCAGTCTTGCAGATGGGTACTCTGTCCCATCTCCTCATTAACTCTTGAGGAGGACTGTTCCAGCTACCACTATGATTGGTAATTCATTTATGGGTTAGAGAACTGTTCTGGTTCTGAGCCATTAATTCCAATAAGGTATTGGTTTGGTGGGGGGTCATCTCAACCATTTATGGTTCCCCTCACCATATCTCTCATAAAATCCTTGGTCTATCTTGGAAAACCTACCCTTTCAACAATTATGCAACACTTATCCATTTTCTATTAATAACAAAAAATACCTACATTGACATTTTATACAAACGTTCATAAAATCAAACATTCACACATATCTAGTCCATCATAGTCTCTTGGCTAGTTATATTTATATTTACAAACTGGGGGAAACAGGGGTATTACAGAGACCCCCTCCACCCAACAATTTTTACTGGTAAAGTCTACGGAGGTATACATACCCTACCTCCCTCTGGATTTGAACTTGTGACCTCTTATGAGGAAACACATGTTATTAATCATTAGGCCCACTCATGATGTATATGAATATGATTCACCATACGCTACTATTCAATATGAGAGTTAATATTATTTGTGTTAACAATCACCGACACTCTTTTTGAGAAGTATTTGTAGAGTCGATAATTCCTCTTTTGATATTGGTACTGGCGCTCTATTTGAGAAGTATTTTGAAGAGTTGGTAATTCCTTTTTAAATGTTTTGAATATCAATTCTAGTTCCTAGTAATGTCGTTGTTTTTTTTAAACATAAATCACTAATGGAAAGTGGAGATGCCACACTAGATGAGTGCCATATTTGTTATGAAGAGGAAAATAAAGGAAATATGTAGATTCCATGCTCGTGTTCTGGCATATTAAAGGTACACAGTTAAGGGGTATAGATTATAAGGATGGTTTATATTTTGTTAGGCTTGAGGAGGGATATATGATTAGAATATTACATACTAATGACTCGATATATATATATATATATATATATATATATATATATATATATATATATATCAAAAAAAGTGTATCTCTTTCTACATGTCAAGAGAAGGTAACATTTTTCCTATATGTTTTAAACATATTCATAGACATCTTGATAAATTGCACAAGCTTCATAATTGATTTGTTGTCTTCGTTTCTCACTCTCACCAAAATTTCTTTGTATTTGTATTTCTTGTCTTCATTTTCCTATATTATATTTGTAAACGTCTGTATTGTTCTAATATTTTCTATATACACTAATATTAATTGAATTTTTGTAATTATAAACGAACAACGCCCTGGGGCACTTCCCGTGGAGGAAGACGTGGTTGTACAAGCGCTTGTTCAAGAACATGGAGTGAATATTGAAGATCAAGTTACGATCCTATGGAAGAAGATGATGATGCTAATAACATAGTTGAAGAAGATGGGACAAATATATTTATCCAAGAGACATTTAAGAATGCTACGATGGATGATGATGATAACCAACTTGATGATGTTTTTGATATACTTGTACTTGAGAAGGAAATTCAACCTCTTTGTGAAGGTTCCAAAACAATTCTTCTCTCTATTATATTGCTACTAGTGAACTTAAGGGTTATGAATGGTTTTTCAAACACTTGTGTCACAACTGTTAAGGTATGTAATATATATTTTTCACACTTAGTACATGATGATAAAGGTTTTATTTTTTCCTCTATTTTTATTGTTATTTGATCATCTGTAAAATTTGGATGCAATATGTGCGATCAATATTTTTTATATTAACCAGTATTGATTTTTTATGTTGCATATTATTAGGTGAATCTTTGTTACCACCGTCAAATAATTTATGTTGCACATACCAATATTTTCATGACATTATGAAAGATATTGAATTGGAGTATCAAGCTATTCATGGATGTCATGATGATCATATTCAATATTATGGAGAACATGCATTGAACTAAGAATGCCCGAAATGTAAAATTAGTAGATATTGAACCAATCAAGTAACAAAAAAGGTGCCTCGCAAGGTTCTTCGTTATATTCCCATAATTCCATGTTTGTGGAGATTGTTTAGGTGCAAAAACATATCATAGTTTATGGATTACCATGTAAAGAATAGACATAAAGATGGTGTTCTTTGAATTCTTGCATATGGATCTGCATTTAATAGCATAGAGGAAATATGGCCACATTTTAAATACGAGCCTTATAATCTTAGGCTTTCATTGGCAGCTGAAGGTGTCAATCCATTTGGAGAGATCATATCCACTTACTCGACCAGTTTTTGTTATCAAAAATAACATTCCTCCATGGACGTAATAAAGAGAGAGCATATAATTGTAAATTCTAACCTTGTACAATGTCTATTGTAAACAAATATTCAGAAAAGAATAGAAAAGATACAATGGCAAATGCATACATTGCATAGATATTTTTCCCCTGGAAAGCCAAACCGGGAAAACCAGCATATATTATATTCATACATTGTGTTACATTGTTTACAGTATGATGCAAGAGCATCTCTCCATGTCAGCCAACCAGTCAGCCACGTCAGCGCATGCATTCAAGGATGAAGAGAGGCGCAGCCCTCATCTTCAATTTTGAATTCAAATGTAATTAATGTTGTAGGTTGTTGATCCATGGCACCATGCCTTTGTGGAGGCATTAGGGTAGGTAGGCCTTTAAATGTTTGTAAGGATGAGATCTAGATCCGATGTTGGACTAGACATCCCATTCAATGTAATTGAATAGGGTAGGTAGATTGGAGGGAAGAGCTCGAAGAGCCCCCTCAAGTAAAAAGAGATTTAGGATCTCATTTTTGGAGGAATAGCTAGCATAGAGAAGAGAGAGCTAGGACCATAGAAGAGAATCTGTGAGTAGAGAGAAGAAGAGAGAGAGCCGAGACCTTGTTACAAGCCGTGCTCAGGAACACCTTGTAAATACAGGCATTTCCCATTTTAATATAAATAGAAGCAGTCTTTCCTGTATGGATTCTGTGTTGAATGAATGTCTGTGAGTGTTCTATTATGCTATGAATGTATGTTGTTATCATATATTTTGCAGGAGTATGTTTGATTTTAAGGCTTGAGTTGTCTTTGAGGTTTCATGTCAAGAGGGTGTGACAGAGTACTGCGGTCTTTGAATACCAGTGCATTGAAGCACTTCCGAATTTTGTGGGTTCAGACAAAGATGTGCTGCGACACAAGAAATGGAGTCAACAACTCAGGAGAAAGACCTCAAGGTTTCTAAATACCTTGGAGGCAAGGCTGTGGAGAAGAACACAGTTGCAGACAGAATCTCTGAGGAGTTCTTTGAAGCTTTACCAAGTGGGTATTGAGCATATGCACAGTGGTGCTAAGGAAGAACTCTGCTGAGAGTTCAAGGAGAACTAGAATCACTAAGGATTCTATGAAGCTCTGCCAAGTGGGCATTGAGCAGGTGTATAAGTGCATATAAGAGTACATAACTGTTGGATGTTCCATGAGAAGACACTCTACCAGGAGGGCATTGAGTAGGTGTATAGTCAGGCACAGAAGAGAAGGGACTCTTTGAGTTCTAGAATTTATAGGAAGAATCTACTCAGGGAACTTCACAAGGTTGTTGAACACCATGAAAGGCTCAACAATAAGTTGCTTGAGCAGAAGGATAGCCAGGAAGGCATTAAATTCTCCATCTTATTGGAGAAAGGAAGAAGGATTTATTTCCTTAGAGATTCCAGTGTTTGAGAAGCTTAGGAGAGATAACACTTTGTGTGCGTGAAGACTCTACAGAGGTGCAGAAGTCAAAGAATCCCTTGGGGATTCAAGGATAAGCTTAGGAGGAGTAGTGCTTTAGGTGCATAGAGCATAACTGCAAGGAGTGCGGAAACCACAGAACTCTTTGAAGAGTTCAGAGTTCCCCAAAGCTCAAGAGGGACAACGTTCTTCATGTACGCGCGGGAGAACTCAAAGTAAAGGAGTTCGTAGAGGAGAATGAAGACAAAGGTCGAGGCCTTTGAGAACTTGAAATTCTTCCAAATCTCGGAAGAAAACGTTGAAGCTCAAGAGGATGCATAGCAGCCATCTGACCAGACTGAAAAAGAGATCTGGACCGTTGGTTTTCGACGTCCATGAGAGAGTAGGAGGAGCGCACAGAAGGGGGAGATCGTGAGCCATTGGATCTCACATAGATACCCATCAACCATTGGATCAGGTGAAGACGTATGAAGTTTAGTCTCTGGAGAGTGCATAGGGGATCAGTGGAATGGATGGTGGAGACACTTCATCAAGAAGTGCCAAAACTCCGTCAGCTGTTGGATTAGCCAGGAGTTGCATGAGGTTTAAGCTTCATGAACGGGGGGAGGAAAGTATGGACGAGGGGCATGGCCATCGGGATATCGACTTTCATGAAATCATGAGTCACGAGGATGAGAGATCGGGAATTTTCATAGTGAAAATCACGGAATCAATATGAGCCGTCCATATTGAGGGGATGCGTAGCAACAATTGGGGCCATCGAGAAAAATCCCGATAGGAGAGTCCATCAGCATATCGGGGTTCGGTATTTCGTGAATCCGGAGGACAAGAGATCGGGTGAATTCATGTTGGAAATCCTGAAAATGATTTGAGCCGTCCATCAGTTGGGACACGTGGGCAAGATAGTGAGCCCATTGGCATTTTGAAGATTGAAGGTACAATATGCCGAAGCATTTCTGCAGTGAAAACTCCGAAATCGTGAGAAATGATCAGGACCGTCCATCATAGGAGGACGCGTAGAGAGCCAAGCATTCGAGGAAAGTCCCGAAAAGAAAGTCATCCATCAGGAAATTGGGAATCCCATGGACAAGAAGTTCATACACTTTAGAATTGCGAAGTCTAGAATCCAGGCAAAGTGAAAACTCCATTTTAGGGCCAATTGTCATCATATCGGAGAACTAGGGATCCGGGGGACAAGAGGTCGCATACACTTCGACATCAGAAACCTCGAAATATCAAAAGGTGGTAGGATTGAGGTCATATGAAAGGAGGTTGTGTGGACCACGAGCCTAGCACAGAGGGCTAATTGAAGATTTGAGCATATCAGAAAAGTGGATATCGGGAAATCAAGAATCAAAAGGTCATGACATCAGGATTTTGAAAACCCCAAAAACCGATTTTCTATTCTTCTATCGTGAAGAGAACAGCGACCGAGACTAGAGGATGCGAGGAGTAGATAAGACCTGTGGGTCAATTTTAAGGGAGATTCCAGTGGAGAATCGAGGGAGACACTCTGGCTCAAAGTTAAAGTTTGGATGATCCTCAAGACTGGGAGGTTAGTGCAGAGGCCTTTGTTGAGGCTGAGGGTGTGGTCTGTGTTAAGAAATGGTATCAGAGCCTGATTCTTGCTTGTATATTTCAGGCAAGGGAGGTAAAGGAAGAAGACAAAGTACTGAAACTCTGTGGTGATTGTTCGTAGGCAAGCAACAATCAAGAAGGTAATCAGCAGGACTGTAGGAGAGGTTGAAGCACTCAGGTTTACAGAGTGACAGCAGCAGGTTTTCTAGGAGAGCAGACAGAGACAACAACATGGCTACTGAAGGCCATAGGTATACTAGGAGGAAAAGCCTAGAGATGATGAGCACAGCCGAAAGGGGGAAAGAACTTGCCGACACCAGGGCAAGAATAGAAAATCTTGCATTGCAGATGCAACAGAAAACCAAGCCGAGATGGGTGTATGAATGGCCTATGAGGAAGGCAAAAGAAAAATGGCTAGTCAAGGAGTTGATGGCTAGAAGACAACATAGGCTATTAAGAGGATGGTTGAGGCATGCTAAAAACCTTGACGAACCTGAGGAAATGTTTCAGGTATGTGAACCAGAGACTGGAAAAATTCTTGGTGAAGAGAATGAAATGAGATCAGCTGAAGATCTCAAGCACTTCCAAGAGGGTAGAGAGGAAATTCCCAATTTCTAGGTGGGCAGAGGGTTGATATCACTGCCGGATCTCAAATACTGTCATGAGGACAGCCAGGGAATTTCACATTTCCAACTGGGCAATGAAATGAGGTCATTGTGGGATCTCAGAGACTGCCAGGAGGGTAGTGGAAGCATCTCAAATTGCCAGGAGGGCAGAGATAAGAATTCAAGACTATCTGAAAGTCTCATGGACTTAGAGGTGAGTTCAATTCAACAAAGAGTGCTGATGAAGATGGGATCAGTTGATCTCATAGTCTGTCAGGGAAGTAGTGAACATATCCCATATTGCTAGGTGGGCAGGGATGAGCAGATGAGACTATTTGAGGGTCTCATAAACTCAAAGGTGAGTTGGAATCAGTCAGAAGAGATGACAGAGAAGGTGAGCTCAAGGATGGATTTAGATCAGCAGATGTAGCTGAGAGAAGAGGAATATTGAAGAAATCTTCTGATGATTGGGGGAATTGAGGTATTCCTACCACTTTCCCAAGGAGAGGCAGAAATCTGTGTTGCAGATGCAGCAACAACAGAAGGACAACTAGTTGAGATTGTTAGGGGAGAAAAATTGGAGTAGGTGTTTGAGACTGCCCCAGCAGAAGTAGGAGAGGAAAATGAGCATTTTGAGGAATGGCTCAACATATTCAGCCAGGAAGCTGAGGAAGATGTAGCACTGAAGCTGATAGCAAAAGAAGCAAAAGGGGATGATGAGAAATTCGAGGAATGGCACAATATTTTCAGTCAGGAGACTGAAAAGACTAGAACTAGGGAGTTTGCAGAAGAAGAAGAAGAAGAAGTAGACAACATTAGTTTGGCTTATCTGTATGAAAAAATTGAAGCTCTGTAGAGAAGGATGAAGGTGCAGAGCGTGCACATACAACAGGTGAGGTTGGAAGTAGATGAATAAGAAGGCATGGGAGATCATAGTGATCTACCCATTTGCAGAAAATTTTTGCAGCTGAGGAGATTGCAGGAACAGGGCCAGCTATTGGAGCAGCTGGATCAAGTGATCGACAAGATCAGAAGGCTGATGTTGAGATCAACAGAGACTACCAATAAGGAGAAGCTGGGTAGAAGAGAAGTAGTGCAGCAGCAGTAACAACAAATAGATGGAGTAGATGAACAACTCTAGAGATTTGTTTGGGATCCAGGAGGACTTCCACAACTGAGATGGGAAGCTCATGATTTTGCAGCTGAGGAGTATGATGTAGGAGCATCTCTCTGCGTCAGCCAACCAGCTAGCCATGTCAGCGCATGCATTCAAGGCTGAAGAGAGGCGCAACCGTCATCTTCAATTTTGAATTCAAATGTAATTAATATTGTAGGTTGTCGAGCCATGGGGTCGTTCCTTTGTGCATGCATTAGGGTAGGTAGGCCTTTAAATGTTTGTAAGGCTAAGATCTAGATTCGATGCTGGACTAAACAACCCATTAAATGTAATTGAATAGGGTAGGTAGATTGGAGGGAAGAGCTCGAAGAGCCCCATCAAGTAAAAAGAGATTTAGTATCTCATTTTGGGAGCATAGAGAAGAGAGAGTTGGGAGCATAGAAGAGAATCTACGAGTAGAGAGCAAAAGAGAGAGAGCCAAGACCTTGTTACAGGCCATGCTCAAGAACACCTTGTAAATACAGGCATTTTCCATTTTAATATAAACATAAGCAGTCTTTCCTGCATGGATTCTGTGTTGAATGAATGTCTGTGAGTGTTCTATTATGATATGAATGTATGCTATTATCATATATTTTGTAGGAGTATGTTTGATTTTCAAGCTTGAGTGGTCTTTGACATTTCATGTCAAGAGGGCGTGACAGAGTACTACGGTCTCTGAATACCAGTGCACTGAAGCACTTCTAAATTCTACGAGTT
>JASDQU010241765.1:36842-73086 GCA_032191745.1 Picea mariana | reverse complement strand
ATCACCTAAGAACATTCTAGAGGAGGAATCTTCTAGAAGTAGAACCTTCTAAGAAGTCCTCTTACATTTATTATATCTAATTACTCATTTATTATATCTAATTACCATAGTGAGTCTTATTTAATAATATAGTAGACCTAGTCCACCTTACATTGAATGACCTCCACTATTATCACTATGGGCCCTCTGGCCCCCCCACTACCTCTCTAGCTACCTTACATTGTTGTTGTTTTATGTCTTGTTTGTTTTGTCATTCATATTCAAAGAGCATTGCTGCTTCCTGTTTACAAGAAGCTTGTGGAAATTCTGGTGTGGATTTATCCCATCAAACAGTTGAATCGAGTTCTGTGAACAGGACAAATAGGAAGCGCCTCTACAGGTCAGTTTGTTAGTGTTATTCAATTAGTTAATTAATATATAAACTTCTTGTAATCTAAACACGTTTCATTGTTCATCTCTATAGTTCAGATTTACAGTTAGGATTTTTATTTTAATTACTTAGTTTAGATAGCTTTCATTTCATTCCTTTCTCATAAAAATTATAAAAATAAAAAATAATAGCTTTGTTGTCAATTCATACATGATTTTTGCAAATTTAGATCAAAATTTGTATTCTGTAAATACTGCACATATATAATTGAGATTTAGTTATATTGATAGCTGAACATTTAACAAGTAGAATTATTGTTTTATAATATTAGTTAGTAAACTGTATATATATGTTTTAGATTTGTATATAGTTTGCTATAGCTGCTTTTTTCACTTAGATTAGTTTCTTTAGCTTAGTTTTTCTTTCGTTTTCCTAGGACTTAGATCGGCCAACGGAGCCGCTAAACCCGTCAGAGTGGATCATCCCAAACGACTTGGGTTATTTAGACAACCCCAGACCGAATCCACCCTCCAGTTGACGAGCGGTCAATTTCGCTTGTCAACAACTCCCTTGATATCATTAGTTCCCATTGAATGGAAAAGCTCCTCAAAAAATGTCATTCAGGCATTATTTCCCACCTCAATGCCATTCAAGTTGTTTAGACAACATCTGTGCATCCTGACCTCCAATATATACTCTCCAAATACCAAAATATTTTTTCCACTCCCCGTGGCCTTCCCCCTTGCCGTGGTGGTCATGATCATTCCATTCCTATAGTTCCTAAAAGTCTTCCCCCCAATGTCCGCCCATATCGTCATCCATTTTCCCAGAAGAACGAAATTGAGAAAATTGTTCAATAATTGTTCAACGTGGGTGTCATCCACCATAGTACCATCCCTTATTCTTCTCCTATGGTCATGGTCCTCAAGAAAGAAGGAACGTGGCACATGTGTCTTGACTTTTCTGCTCTCAACAAAATCACTGTCAAAGACAAGTTTCCCATTCCATTCATTGATGATCTATTGGATGAATTGAGTGGTGCTCAATAATTTACTAAACTTTATCTTCATTCCGGGCATTTCCAAATATGTATGAAAGAGGCTGAAATTCCCAAGATGACCTTTTGAACTCATGAGGGACACTATGAGTTCTTGGTTGTGACCTTTTCCCTATGTAATTCCCCTTCTACTTTCCAAAGTCTCATGAAACATGTATTTCGTCTTTTTCTCCGCCATTTTTTCTTAGTTTTCTTTGATGATATTCTCATCTATAGTAAAAAATGGACAACCCATATTTCCCATGTGGATCAAGTTCTCCAACTCCTTTCTCAGCACCAAATTTTCCTCAAACAATCTAAAGGTGCCTTTGGAGCCTTAGAAGTGGAGTATTTGGGTCGTATTGTTGGCAAGGATGGTGTAAAAGGGGATCCTAAGAAAATTGAAGCTATGTAGGATTGGAATCGCCCAAAAACTCACAAATGTTTGCATGGTTTTCTGGGTTTAACGGGCTATTATCGCAAATTTGTTAAGAATTATGGAAAAATTGCAACACCTCTCATTGCTCTCCTTAAAAATAATTCTTTCAATTGGACTCCTACATCTGCTCAAGCCTTCCATGCTTTGAAAGAGGCTATGTCCACAACTCTTATCCAGACCCTTCCTGACTTCAAAAAGACTTTTGTCCTAGAATGTGATGCATATGGGAAAGGAATTGGTCTAGTTCTCATGCAAGAAGGATGGTCATTGGCCTTCACCAACAAAAAAAATTTAGAGCTCCATTTGGGACAATAAATATACAAAAAGGAAATTTTGGCTATTTTTCATGTTGTGGATCTTTGGCATCCTTATCTATTGGGCCAACACTTCCAAATTAAAACAAATCATCAGAACCTCAAGCATTTTCTGGAACATTGAATTTCCTCTTGAGAGCAACAAAAATGGGTCACCAAGATCTTTGGATATGATTATGAGATAATTTACAAGAAATGAAAATAAAATGTGGTTGCTAATGCTCTTTCCTGTAAGTATGAAGACAAAGGATCCATTTTTTCTCTCTCCTTCATTGTACTAGATTGGCTCCAAGCTTCTCACTAGGAATGGCTGCAAGAACCTAAATTTTTTGGCCTTATCCAACAGTTGCAATCCAATTCTCCAATTTATCTCAAGTACTCTTGGCATAATAATGAGCTTCCCTAGAAAGGCCGATTGTATCTCAAAAAAAAGTTGTAACTTGAATCTACAGTGCTTTTGGAGCTTCATGCTCCCCCCACAGTTGGGCATTCTAGGTTCACCAAAACCTGTGAAAGGGTCAAACATTATTTTTTTCTGGGATGGTATGAAATAGGATGTTTGTACCTTTGTGGTTGAATGTGATGTATGTCAATGAAATAAGGGAGAAACAATTAAGAACCCAGGAACACTACAATCACTCTCAATTATGTCAACTATTTGGCATGATATTTCTATGGAATTAATTGTTGGCTTACCTAAATCAGGAAATAAATCAATCTTCATGGTGGTAGTTGATGGTATTTGCAAATATGCTCATTTCTATGCTCCCCAACACCCTTTCAAAATATCCACGGTGGATCAAAATTTTCATGGATAATATCTTCAAGATTCATGGCGTGCCTCGTTCTATTGTCTCTGAATGAGATCCCACTTTGACCAACAATTTTTGGCAAGAATTGTTTTGTCTTTAGGGCACCCAATTGCATCTCAACACTGCCTATCATCCCCAGAATAATAGACAAACTGAAGTTTTCAACAAGTGTCTGGAAATCTATTTGAGGTGTTTTGCATCTGAACGACAAACTCAGTGGTTACCCCTTGTTGAATGGTGGTATCACACATCTTACCATAAAACTACTTGCATGAATCCTTTTGAAGAAGTATATGGAAAAAATCCCCCTTCGGTTCTCTCCTACATGCCAGGTGTATCGAAGGTTCAGAAGGTTGAAAACAATATTGCAATTCGTTAAGCCATTCTCCACACCCTCAAAAAAAATTTGACCATGGCTCAGAATTGCATGAAGCAACAAGCAGATCAAGGTCATTCTGAACGACATTTTTTTGAAGGGGACCAAGTGTTTCTTCATCTGCAACCCTATAAGCATACTTCACTCAAAACAGACTAATGTCAAAAACTTGCTCCCAAATTTTATGGTCCTTATACAATTCTCAAGCGAGTGGGGCAGGTGGCTTACCTGTTAGATTTTCCCAATCATTCTAAGGTCCATCATGTTTTTCATGTCTCATGCTTAAAGAAGGTGATTGATACTAAGTGCCAAACTCAAACTAGTCTCCCAGGGTTGGATGAAGAAGGTTCCATTTGGTTGCAACCACAAGAAGTCTTGGACCAATGTGAGCATCTCCTCTGTCAGTGCACCATCAAGGAAGTGTTAGTGCAGTGGAAAGATACAACTCTAGAAGATGCCACTTGGGATTCGACTACCATTATAAAATAATTTCCTCATCGCAAGCCTTGAGGAAAAGGATATTTTTCAAGGGGGAGGGCATGTTAGGGACCTAACCTCCCTAACCCCTCACGTAGATAGAATAATATATTTCCATGTAATAAAGGTCAACATTAGTTAATAAGGCCTATTCAATAAATTGGAATAAGTCAATGTAAGAAGACCTAATAGAAGCTTTCTCTTCTAGAAGGATCTTCCTCTAGAATGATCTTTAGAAGATAGAATTAGTGTAAGAGTAGGAGTCATAAGAAGTTTTGTCTTGAAAATTATTGTAATAGAGCGCTTCTATGTTGGAGGTTTCCCCCTTGAAGAGGCAAGTGAACATTGTTTCATATCAATAAAGATATTATTTTGGTGTTTTGGTTTCACATATTCTGTTGTTCCGTTGTTATTCTCTGCAATATTTCTGTTTTTGGCTATTATAATAGATCTGGTACCTTACAAAATGCTAGTGGGTTGTTGGATTATTTGAGCTATAAGTGGACAGTGAGAGACACTCTCTTTTGTGAATTCCTAGCCCTAGCTTGAGGGTGACTTGTTGTTTATATATGGAACAACAATTCTATGGTTGGGTGGAACGTCCATCCCAAGCAGTTGGTTGCACAATTTTTTTAAAAGGATAAGTGTTTATCTGTTTTTCTGAGTTATTTTATGACTTTAACTGCTATGTATTTTACTCTATGTATGAGAATGAATTTATATAATGTTGTGACAATTTGTTTTGATTTCTATTGGCTATATACTTTGAAGTGCTATTACTAGTTTGTTGATGGGGTTCTAGGGAGTCTCAAAAGATATTAATAGATACTGACCATTTGTTTTATTTATATTGGCTATATACATTAAAGTGTTATTATCGGGATGCCCATGGGGTTCTGGGAATTCTAAAAAATCTATTAATAGATGTGTCGGAATATATTGATATATATTTTATTAAATATTTATTGACATAGATTATGGTATCTCGGTACACTATAATGTATTTTATCAGTTAAGTTCATCATTGTGATGCCACTCCTTATCCACAATAGTTTCTACATTAATCATTGCAATGATGAATATTTACTTACCTACTACTCCTTATCGAATCAATGATGACTATAGTTATTACATTTATCATATCAAGGATGAATATAATGTTGGATTACTAAGAGGGGGGGTGAATCAGTAATAGATATTTTTAATCCTTTTAACCACAATATGAAAGTGTTATTTATCTTTATGATCAATATAGCATTATCATCCAATAAATGCAGAGTAAATAAACCATGAACAAATGAAAAATCGTACAAATATGAAATACACCAATATTGTTTACATGGAAACCCAATGCGGGAGAAAACCACATAATGTTTTTTCATATTTGTCTTTAAGAATTACATATATTGGAAGCACCAAATTCCTTTTTTTTCCATCTGCAACTGGAAGGAGACTCTGGCCCCCTATTTTCAGGCTACAACCCGAGGGAATCTCCAGTCCCCAATTATTTGTCTATAACCAGAAGGAGGCTACAACCCCCTGTGTTCTTCGGCTACAACCAGAAGGTGGCTACAACCATCTATCCTTTCCCCATCCAACCACCTTGAAATATAAGTGTCAAACGTAGAAACTTAATATGTCACTGTCACGACCTGTTTTGTCAAATATGTCACTGAGAAACTGTTGAAGGAAAATCTCCCTACGGACAGGTAGATCTCCTCTTGAGAGATAGACTCTTAACTCTTAAGATAGAAGATGCTTATCATGGACACTGACTTCCTTTTAGGTCTAGATAAACTAATGTATGAGGAGGAAGGAGAAAATAAGTACCTTTTATCGGTGTTTGTCCCTGCACAGTCCGAGTTGAGCTCCAATCTTACACTCCTCGATAAGCCCTCCAGACAAACAAAAGTACAAACAAATTCCTACTCTATTGAGACTATCTTGAAATAGACCTATCTATTAGAGACAAATTCACGTGAGATCAAACACAAATTTGAAAGAAACGGGCCAAGCATATTATATTAAAGAGAATAGCAACGAAGAATGCTTACATCCATAGATGCGAGTGTAGCATCTTCGTCAAGCATTCCTCATCTGAACCCTTGCTCAAACAGTCCACACACCGAATGCTAATGTTATGAAAGACACCTTCTTCATGAGATCATAGGTTAGATGCTTCACAATTCTTTCCATCCCCTTTCACCATGAGAAGGCATGTTTAAATAGGCTTGGATAGGCCCAACTACTTGAGATATATTTGGGGTAAGTTGAGGATTTACTCCTCTAGTTATGGATCTTCCCTAAGATCATGGATTGACTAAGGATTCGAATCCAATTGCCTTCAAATATTGAGGGGATCTTTCCCTCATTCTTCTCAACAAACCAATTTTTTCCTAGAATAGGTAGCGCTCCTCCAAAAAGTGCATCAGAGCGTTATAGTGCTCCTTGAAAGAGTAGCATCAAGAACTGGCACTCCTAATAGTGGTAGTGCTCCCCATAAAGGGCATCAGGGAGTTATAACGCTCCCTGACAGTATAGGGGGGAGCGCTCCTCTCCAAAAATGTCTTTTGAGTGGGTTTGCTAGTGGAAAAACACTTGTACTTCTAGTAAATTGATTTCTCCTCTTCAAGACTAATCTTTGAGGTGTCCTAAGTGTCCTTGTCATGTTGTTGGAGGCATGACATAGAAAAAAAGGTAGTATGATGTCAGCAACACTTATACACTTGCGACACTTGAAATGACGACACTTACGACAATTGCGAAGTGAGTGATTTTGAGGTGTAACAGATTGCCCCCCAAAGTATGAAGTTAGAAGATGAGAACTGAGAACTGAAATACTTTGCAGACTTTCAAGCAAGGGTGCGGGCTCAGAGAACTTGACAGAAGCTACACACAACCATCAAACAAATGTTAAGACATGCTTCAAACCCAAGGCAGGCATACCTATGCTTGAGTGATAGAGACTTTCAAGGTATGGCTGCCATAAATACACTGTGGATCCATAATTATATTGATAAAAGGTATAGCCACCGAAGATACACTGTGGATCTATACTCCCATGACCTGAACTGATCGTAGCCACGAAGAATTCATAGTGGATCCACGAGATGACAAGACATAGCCATGACCAATACAAACTGGATCTATGTGACAGTATATGTGTCAATGTTCAAGAGAAACTTCATCGCAACCTAGGCAAAGTACATATCAAAGTGATCACTCAACCCAGGGTCTTCTTTATCTATCCCGATGTAGTACGAATCTAACCATGTGAATAGATGTCCTGATGTCGAACATGGAAGTAACCACTTGATTACCGGTCAATGATGTAAACTATTAACAAGCACGAGGGAGATCACCATTGATGTCAATGATTCCCAAGGTACTTCTAGTAAATTCCAACGAATGTGAATGGATGAGTTGAAGTGAAACATCTATGGAATCATTCGATCAGAGGTCAATGATGTAAACCCACTTTCGAACGTGAGGCGACCTACCATTGAGGCATGTAGGTCCCAAAGTACTAATTGGTTTCTAAGTCTATTTCTTGGATAATGTGTTGAGGTCATCAGGGAAAGACTTGTCTCAGGAGGTCCTTGATGTATCCCCCATCAACGACATGAAACTAACATAGAGATGTAATTAGTGGATCAAAATAACATGGACCGACACAGGTATTGAAACAAGATATTTGTGATGGCTGACTCTCGAGGTAGATACTTCCCTTGAACACTGAGGCACGACAACAGAAACATGACATGGACCAAAACTTGATGATGCAATGGATGTTGTGACTTACGTCAGGTGACCCAAAGGAGTAAAGGAAACTAAAAGGATTGGCTCAGTGAAGAGGTTCAACATATTAAGATGCATGCAAAGACAAGGTGTCATGTTCAAGGGCGACCATAAGAGTTGCTTGGTGATGTTCTCAAAAATTGCTCGGCTTGCTTCTTTCAATTTTTGCCCCATCCAGATAGATGAGTACCTCTTTTTGATTTAACGAGATCGAGGAGGGTAACACATGCTCGATATAACTTACCTTCGGTAAGTCCCT
Organism: Picea mariana; assembly: GCA_032191745.1. NCBI lineage: Eukaryota > Viridiplantae > Streptophyta > Pinopsida > Pinales > Pinaceae > Picea > Picea mariana. The sequence continues at coordinate 65,205 of JASDQU010241765.1, read as the reverse complement.
CTTCCTTTGTTTAATGAACTAGAAGAAGTAAGGGTTCGGTCCTGTATGGGCCTGTCGATGTTTGTTTAACAAGTCCAAAGACAGAAAACTCGAAGGTCTTTCATGATTATAGAGTCTGGAAAAAAACTTAAAAGAGAACTCTCTCAGTTCATTTTTCGTAAAGTTAGTCTCATGAGGCTGAAAAAGAGATAAAATACCACTCGAAAGACGCCCTTTTGAACCTTTTAACGAGTGTGAAAGGAAGCAAGATCACTCGACAATATTTTCATGTTTAGAGAGTTTGAAAAGAGTTTAAATACGACTCCAAGGGGTTCCTTTTTCGTGTATCCATGCAGGTCCGAAAAAGAGATAAAATTTTACGCGGCACGTTCTTATATTTTCGAGCTTGAGAACGAACTAAGACTATGCTCATGGATATGACAAGGTAAAAATGATCAAAACTGCTCCGAAATCTGTAATGTCAAAATTGCAATCCAGAGGTTTAGTGAGGCCATCATATTTTTAAAGAAACCCAAAAGTAGCTATACCTTATGAAAAATGGAAATTTGTAAATAGAAATACAAGGAAAAATCTTCAATTACCATTTCATTTGCATAAGGATTTGTAGCTGTGGAGATTCGCATTTTGGAGGCAGATCTTGTTTTACTTGGCACCGGGGCTACGGTTGATCATTTCTCTTGCCGTTTGGACCAGGTAAGTCCTCGTTTCTTCCTTTTTCAATTACATGGTTTTCAATTTGTTTTCAAAGCAATATTTGAATAAAAATCCAAGCCCTAGGTCGTCCAAAAAACGTTGAAAACAAAAAACGACTCTTCTCCAAAATGATGAAAAAAAACACCCATTTTACAAAAACGCCTTCACAAGGCCATGACATGAATGTCAACGTGTTTATGCATGAGTGGGTAGGTAGTTTTTCCCAAGGAAAACAACAAGAAACCCAAAAAACATCCACACAGTCATCAAACTGTGGGTGTCATTTGTTTTAATTTAAAACGTTTTTACTATTGGCTATGAGGCTACGCTGATGTAATGATGAGCAATAGAAGAGGCATGGGTCTTTTGAACAACATAGATGATGAATTTAAAGTTTTTTAATTATTTCAAAAGAATTTCCAAAAGCATGACTAATGAAGTTTTTTTTTATGTTTGCAGGTGATTTCGGCAACAACCATGATTGAATGGAAGGAATGGGAACATGAGCTCGATGATGTGGATTCTTTGCGGAGTCCTCACACATAGGTCGCGTTGAGAGATTGTGGTCTTCTCAAATTCTTCAAACTGCAAAAGATGAAGAAAGAAATCCTTCTGCTTGAGTATATGATCAATTTGTGGGATGTCACAGAGCAAGGGTTCCGAATCAGAATGCAGCTTCTAACCATCGAGTTGGAAGATGTATACTTCTTGACTGGCCTCTCAAAAAGAGGGGCTCCTATATCTTTTTTAGGACAGAGGGAGCTTCCCGAACTCGTGGATGTGTACCTAGCACGTCATTGTGTCCCAGGAGAGAGACTGGTGGGAGGTAGAATCCCCATCAAGGATATCAGAGTATTACCCCTTCGGTCTATTGTGTTCTCCATCACGAGTATGATAGGAAGCACCAGCGCACATATAGCGTCAAGATCATAGGTAGCCTATGGTGTACAGTGTTTAGAGTCAACACTGTTTAACTGGAACGCAGGGTTTCTTCGGAACGTGAAGGAACAAATTTTGAGATGTAAAATGGGGCATAAGTAGTTTGGATATGGTTCTTTCTTGGTCTCATTCTTCTTAGAGCGCATCCCTCAGATGCAACCTCAAATTGCATTGGCGATACGACCAGTGGGAGAATTGCAGATGGAGCGATGGACTAGTCTGTCTCCGAGACTAGTGGCAGAGTCAGAATTTCACTTCACCAGTGATTTCTTCACTTGGATGAGACGCCAATACCTTTGGATAGAAGACTTTCCATATGATGAGGTGGACTTTCGTGAGAGTATGGATCTAATTCTACCGACAGGAGAAGCTTGGGATGTGCCAGGTAAGAGACCAAACAATAACTTGTCAAGTGTTTTTATGTTTTTTTAACGTATATATATATATTTTTGGGTACATAGAAGAGTTTCTAACGGATGTATCATTTTCAACATGCAGACAAGGGAACAGTGCATCCGACTGAGATACCGGTACCAGGACGTCGCGGGAACTCTCAGGTTGCAGTAGATCTGGGGGCACCAGTGATAGGTTTCCGGGAGGTTGAAAGAAACCTTCAAGGCCTTATGATGGGTATCTCTCCTCTACGGAGGGAAGAGGTGACCTTACATCTACAGAGACACACCGTGGGGGTGCCCGAGAATATTAACTCTCTACTAAGACGAGTAGTTCATGCAGTGATGTGTTACTCTCAGCATAATGCAGTGCAGGGAGATTATGGTCTCTTTGGTGATTATGTTTTGTATGACTTGTCGGACGATGTTGTATGGGTGTGAAGACCCAAAATTTTGCTCTTCCAAATAATTTTTGATGTAATCAGACATTTTCAGTCACACACTATATCTATATATACACAGTTTTGAGTTTTTACAGTGCCAGAAGATTTGTAAATAATGATGTCTTTAATGTGATGTGTTTTAATTTACATGTGGTGTACAATTTATTTTCCTTCATGAAACCTTATCTATGGGTGAGATACCGATCCATGATGTAATTGGCTAACGAATCCGAAACGTTATTGAGTTCTCTTGGAATATGTCTGTATTCGATGTAATCAAACATTCTTTCAAGGAGACGAACCCGTAGGTGGAGATGTAGCAGAATAGGATTACGAATGGCATAGATAGGATTAAGTTGGCAGACCACGAGTTGTGAGTCTAGGTTAACAATCATACAGGAGATACCTAGGGAGGAGGCTTGGGTCAAAAGTCCGATGAAAGCATGATATTCTGCCATGTTGTTAGTTTCTAGTCCTAAGCAAATACCTCCTGAACTCACCAACTCGTCAGATTGGTAAATGACCCATGTTGCAGAAGCAACGTTCTGGGTGTGTCGTCTAGCACCATCCGCAATCCCGATAAAGATAGGAAAGGAAGACGTCATCTTCGCATGAAAACAAAAGACATGGTTATGAGTGGCAAAGGTAAAAACTCGAGCACGCAAAAGAAACATACACACCAAACCAAAATAAAATAATGTATAAAGTACGCATGCTAGGCGATCTAGGCATAGTACTTTTTAAGGTAAATCCCGTTCCGGGGCTCTCCCAAGGAGATTCCATCATAATCGACTAACTCGTAGGCACCTCTATGCAAAACACATTTTACAATGTAAGGGCCATGCCACAGAGGTTCTAACTTACCTGTCCCTAGTTTGTCATGAGCCTGGTCATAGACGAGGACTAAGTCTCCTTCTGCAAAAGTCCGAGGATGGACAGATTTGTCGTATTGATTTTTTATCCATTTCTTATGTGTCTCATTAACGAGAGCGACATCATGACATGTTTCATCCAGTTTGGTCAGATATAAGAAATGTTCTTCTTCGACAGAAGTATGGGGTAGGAGTTCTACTTTAATTTTTAGAGATGGAATCTCACACTCGATTGGTAAAACAACTTCGATGTCGTACACTAACTGGAAAGGAGTGAACCCAGTTGTGGTTTTCATGGAAGTACGGTAATCCCAGAGAGTAGAGAAAAGTTGTAGATGCCAGGATGTCTTATTTGCCTCCACCATACATTGAATCATGGTTTTAAGGACCTTGTTGATGGCTTCAACTTGTCCGTTGGCCTGAGGGTAGTATGGGGATGTGTTTTCATGGCGAAAACCCAACTTGGCATGCAATTCACTCATCATTTGGTTCTTAAAATGTGAACCGTGATCAGTGACAATGGCGTGTGGTACACAAAAATGAGTTATGATCTGGTTAAAAACAAAAAGAGATGTGGTACGACCATCATTCAGAAAGGTAGGCATAGCCTCAGCCCATTTTGTAAAGTAATTGACGACAACGATTATATAACTGTGCCCCCCGACTGAGGTAGGATTACACTGCATGAAATCGATACCCCACTTGGCAAAGGGGCCGATGGCGATAACGGGGTGCAGTGTAGCAGGGTGGGTGTGTGCCTTGTTGTTAAAAACTTGGTAGGGTGGACATTTTTTGACTATCGCAATACAATCTTTGAAAATTGAGGGGCAAAAGTAGCCGACACGTAAAATTTTCTGGGCTATAGCCATCCCAGAAAGGTGACCGCCACAGGCTCCAAGGTGACAGTCATTCAGAACCCATTCAGCCTCTTCATGAATCAAACATTGTCGAAGGATAGTATCAATACCATGGCGATACAAGGTGTCACCGATGATAAGGTAGTGGCGAGAATGGTGGCGAATACGTCGACGCTCTTCACGGGAAATGTTAGGCTAAAAGTGTTGGGTTTGGAGATAAAGGAGGATATCTCCATACCAAGGATTAGATGTGCTGATGAGGAAAAGAGTTTTGTCAGGGAGAGAATATCTGGGCTCAATATCTTCATCAGCATGGGGAAGGTTGCAGATAATCACTGCAAACACCAAGGAATTTTTGGCTTTGGACTTCACAAATTGAAGATCAAATTCCCGAAGGATGATGATCCATTTGGAGTATTTTCCCCCGAGCACTTTGCGTGTCAAGACATGATACATGGGGTTCGAGTCCATGATAACAACGATGGTGCGTAGCAGGATGTATTGGCGAAATATCTGGACAATGATGACGGCTGCCAGAGGCAGTTTCTCTATATGTGAATATAGGATTTTGGGTCCAGATAGACTCTTGCTCAGGTAATAGATCAAATATTCCTCACCGTTGGGGTCCTCCTGAACTAACACCATCGCAATAGTAGAAGTAGAGGTAACTAAGTAAAGGATGTAGTCCTTTGTATAATCTGGAGGATGTAACAAAGGTGCGTGGGTCAAGGCATGCTTGAGAGCATCAAATGATCGTTGAGCAATGTCATCCCAGATGAAAGGGGAATTTTTCTGCAACAATCACATGAATCCTTTAGTTATCTTAGCGTAGTTACAAATGAAACGGAAAAGGAAGTTTGATTTCCCTTGCAAACTTTGGAGTTGGGTCAAACTAGTAGGCGGGGGTAAGGTCATAATAGCCTTAATCTTTAAGGGATCCACCCGAATCCCGTCCTTATGGACAAAAAAATCGAGGATTCGATCGGATTCGACAGCAAAAATACACTTATGTGGGTTCAAACGGATACGGTAAAAACGACATCGAAGAAAAATAGCCCGTAGGTGATCAACACGATTTGATCAATTGGATGAGTGGGCAGGTAAGTCGTCGAGGTAAGGTTCTGCAATATGCTTGATATCGTGGAAAGCATATGACATGGCCCACTAGAAAGTAGCACCAACATTTTTGAGACCAAATGGTAGCTTTCGATAGGCGAAAGTTCCCCATGGGCAGATAAAGGTTGTCTTATGTTGATCGACAGGTAAAATTTCAATCTGGTTATACCCGGAGAAACCATCCATGAAAGATAAAATTACTCTCCCAGTGCAATTATCGATGATCTGGTCGATGAAGGGTGTAGGGTAGTTGTCCTTTGGACAAGCCTTATTGATATCCCGATAGTCAACGCAGACGCGAATGGTCCCCTATTTTTTGGCAACCAAAACAAGGTTGGAGACCCATTCTATCAAGGGGAAAGGATAGATAAAGCCAGATTTCAAAAGTTTCTCAACTTCTACCTTTATAGCTGTGATTTTCTTGGGATGAACCTCGCGAAGTTTTTGTCGAATGGGCTTTGCACCTGGGTAAGTCTTGATTTCATGCACGACGATCGAGGGGTCGATCCCTGGAATTTCTTTGTAGCTCCAAGCGAAGACATCGCAGAATTATTTAAACAGAGTGGTGTAAGATACCACCTCTTTGGGTGTGAAATTAGCACCAAGGTTAATGTTTTCCACAACACCTTCCTTGATCGAAATATCAATAACGATCGTAGTAGAAATATTACCTAGATTCCCCTGAGAAAGAGTATCTTGTGTGAGGATGGGAGATTGCGGAGAATTGGTAACATCAGGAGGGAAGACAAAGTGTATGTCTTTGTGAATTTCTTCTAGAGGTGGAAGAAAAGAGGATTGATGATGGATATCATCCCAAGGTATGTCGTCAATACTAAGCATTTCCATTATAGATTCGTTAGAAGGAAAAATTTGGGAAATGTAATCGATTGCAGATGATAGGGAATCCAACCATGACGACATCAAGTAAGCATTGGGTGCAAATAGATGTGGGTCATCTGGGGAGGGAGAGGCAAATTGAATAGCAACGTATGCAGCCTCGCCTGGGCTAAGTGGCATGGTGTCACCTAGTACATCGAATAATATAGGACTAGGTACAATCCAAGGGTCAGATGATTCCAAAGATTGATAAGCCATAGTCAAAATCATATTGACGGTGGAAATATGATGTGTGGTGGGTGGAAGTGGTGTAGGGAAGGTAACCATAAGGCTAGAATCGTTCAACAAGCCAACACCAATGCTTTCATACGTAATCTTGTGGTCTCCCAAAAAGGGGATGTTGTTGGTAGCAGGAGCATGAGCATCGGGTGTACAAAAATCTAGTTGGTCGATAGTGACAATTTTGCCTTGATGAGGGAACTGTACACATAAAAACACCGACGAGGTGACGACAGTCATAGCGTAGAACCAACTTCTTCTGAGTAATAGGTTGTAATTGAGGGGGGCATCGACCACCTCGACATCAATAGTAATGGTTTTGCCACCCAACTGAACAACTAAGGATTGTAAAAGTCCGTGAGGATGAAAACCTCGCCCATCGAAAGTGCATAACATCATAGGGGATTTGTTAAGGAAAAGTGATTTCAAGCCTTTCCAACAAGCCAAAGACATGACACAAGTAGAGTCTCCCTCATCCAAGATAGTTCGGTGGATTTGTTGATTGTGAACAACAACATCGATTTGAAAAGCTATTTGGTGGGAGAGTCGAGGTTGATGATCATCCAGATTAAATGTGAGGTTATTAGATGACTCAGGATCAAAAGCATCGATGGCAGCCAAGAGCGTTCTACATTGACTGGGACAGTGTTGTAAAACTTCCAAAGCAGACATAGCACACGGTGCTTGAGCCAAATCTTCAACGATGTTGTAGTTTTGGGCAGCCCGTGAACTAGGATTGAAGGTAGATTTCTGAATAGTGCTCTTAGGAGGGCGTAATATGGAGTCAAACGAAGGTTTATCGATCTGGAGTGGCCCGAACGAAGGGCTAGCAGACAGAGGACTAACGGAAGATGGTGATGGGTCTGGTAAAGAACTGTTAGTGGTCTTTGTCTTATCAGGTTTAACCGGTGTGTCGTATGTCGTAGTGCGAGTGGTCAGATTAATCCTGTTAAACATGTAAATATGGGTACTTGTCGAGGCCTCATCATGGGATTGGCTGGAACTGCCCCCTGGAGTGGGGGTTTGAGCAACCAAGGATTGTTGCTATGGAAAAGGTTGAGTAAGCACAGTGGGTTATGAATTTCTTTTAAAAAACTTGGCCACTTCATCGCGATGTGGACAATCTTGGGTGTAGTGATCATCACCACAAATGAGACATGGGAATTTCGGTTTCCATTGTGGTTGTTTTTCGGCAGAAGGGGTTTGAGTTTGATTTTTTGGTTGTTCATTGTTATTGTTTTTCTTTGATTTATTTCTCATCTTCTTCTTACCTCCGGATGGTTGTGTAGGAGCTGATTGGATTGCATTCACCTCAGAGACCTGAGTTTGAGGGGAGGTAGAAGAGGGTGTGGTCGAACTGGGAGAAGACGTCGAAGTGGACCGCTGGGTTGTTCCAGTCGACTGGGAAGTAGATTGGATTTTGAAGGATCCAATAACTCCATTTGTGTGCTAAGTAGATGAAAGTTTGGATGGATCTGTGGTGGCACAGGTAGCATTTGGTATCAATTCGTATAGAGTACCAGATTGTGAATAAACCAAATCTAGGTACTGAGCTTGAGCAATGGCTTCTTCCTCGGTGACGACACCACCCATGGAAACATCACGAGCAATCAGGGGTAATAGTGATTTAGTGAACCATTCCACTAATAACTGGTCAGGAATGATCGCTTTGATCAACCTTCGTCATTGCCTCCATTCATGAATATGATCAGAGATACGTATGGAGTTCGTCTAACGAAGGGAGTTCAATAGTTCGGTACTTGTCTTGTATCGAATGGGTAGTTGGAAGTGCGTGAGGAAAGACATGGCAAGGGAGTTGAAATCTTGAAAAGAAGCACGTGGTAGTTCAATATACCATTTCACTACAGAACCCGTAAGTGTCCATTGGAAAAGATGCAAACATATAGAATCATCCATGAGGGAGTTTGATGAACACCACAAATGGAAAGGCATCACATGGTTAGTTGGATCTTCTCTGGACTTTCCGTCAAATTTCGGAATATCAGAAGGAAGTTTAGTTGGAATAGCTAACCAAACTGGAGAATGAAAAATAGGATCATTCGTTAACCGAGACAAGTCTGGGAGATCCAGAGTTGCAAGGAAAGGTAACTGTCGGTTAACTTGCAGTTGATACTAGTGTGGCATAGGAACACTAGTAGGACTGTACACTGGGTTAGGTGGATAATTATAACTAGTGGGTCCTCCTGCATAAGGTTGATGTTGACCAGGGTACATAGGATTTGAAGGGGTTCGAGAAACATGTGCGAGCGGAGGATAACTGGATGGGTTTTTAGAATTATAAGACGGATTTGGTGTTTTCCTATAAGGGGGGTAAACATTTTGTCTGTAAGGAGGATATAGATGAGTCCCCTAAGAAGGAAGAGGTTGTTGTGGATCTTGAGGATTGTGTCCTCCCGAGAACTGTGGGTTTCCTGGGAAAGAAATATTCCACGGATTGGGTGTTGTAGACGCATTTTGTCCAGGCGGTTGATGGTGGGTTCCGGTTTGAGATTGTCCCCCAGCATGAGGTTTCCCTCCAAATGGAGGTTGTCCTCCTGCGGGAGGATACACCACAAAAGGAGGTTTCCCTCAGAAAGGAGGTTGGCCCCCAAGCGGAGGTTTTCCCCCGAGAGGGGATTGTCCCCCAGTATGGGGTGGAGTTCCTAGAATTCGGGAACCAGACGTAAACGACTGACCTTTGTTTCTTAATGGATTAAAACCACCAAGATCGCCCCCCCCCCAGGTTGTTGTATAGGTATGGAACTTCTAGGCATATCTTGGGTAGTGGTGACAATAGAAGAATTCAGTGCTCTGTACCCAAAAGAAAGTGATGATGAAGGTCTAGATGTTAGTGGTGTGCCAATTGTAGCTTGGCTATCCACCACATTACCGGTGGGAATAGTCGGAACGTGAGGGACCATTGTAGAATGGGCCATATGAAGAGAAAAAGTGGAACTTGGGCCAATGCATGAAATGTTTGGATCAACAGACGGTGCAGTTGAAAAACCAATAGTACCAGTAAAATGATATAAGGGTATGGTGTAGGTAACAAGCATATCGACACCTATTCCTGGCCCGTAAAGATTGTGCACCATGCACGGTGGGCTTCAAACAACGTCCGCAGTCCAAAAGGGGTCTTCGACTAGAGGGTTTGAATGAGACTCAGTCAGAACGTCAGAAGGATTAACAACGACAAGTTCGCCGGCTGAACTCAGTTGGAGAAAACACCTCTCATATCCTGCAGGAATGCGGAAATCCTCCAGAGACTCTGAAACGATTCAAAAATCCTCTAAAGAGGTGGGAACTTCCTCTTGGGAAGTTATAATGTCGTGAACCTCGCTCTGTTGAGGAGATACCTCCATAGAATGAGGGGGTAAAGGGGTAGTATCTTCCATATTTTCTGGAGGAAGTCCATGTACCCTACGCGAACGATGTGGAGAGTCGATGTTGGCGAAAAAAAAATTGACAAAAAAAATCTATGGCCAACTAACGAAAAGAAGCAACATACACTAATATAATCTAGGAATTAAAACCAAGCAAACAAAACCCTCTTTTGATGACCATGCTAGTTGGTGATTAAATCCAACGTCACGTGATCAAGTCAAGAAGGGGCTAGGATATGGTGGAATAGTTACAATGGCGACCTGCTTAACGAACTTTCACCTTGGTGCAAGCTTCCACACAGTAATTGTGGATTTATCCTCCAAGGAGCCCGAGTGAGTTTTACCAATGTTTGTTCCAGGTACAGTGAGACTTCCCTTTACCGCCACCTTGTGTAAGTACCTAAAGATTATGGCAACTAAAGACACCAATTCATAGTCAATCCCTGGGCGGGTACAGTCGACAGTCCGATCCGAACATATGGGCAGGATAACAAGTCCGAAATCAACCCGAGAGGCTCCCACCCATAATTGTGGGTATACCTTCAAGTGACCCCCAATATACGATCTAACCACTACAAATAGTTGAACCACGGAGGGATAATCTCCATAATTCGCCCGAATGCGACCTCGTGCGTAACCCCTGTGTGAGAGGGGGATCCCAGAAAACCTATACGACAATTGGATTTGACTCTCCCTAGCTCAGGATGCTAATGTTTGTTTTGGAAACTTTGGAGAGTTGTTCTCACAGCCTAATCCAAAGTGCTATTCCTATTCTATTATTGGTGGAAGATCCTAAAAATAAAATAAAAAATGTTCTATATAATTTTTAATTAGAGTTCATTTTACAGTTGTTCTTTACTCAATAGGGGTGTATGAAAGTGAAACGGATGGAATGATGACTCAATTCCCAAAAAATGCATAAAAGATGATAAGAAGACATTTCTTTTCAATGAATGTCTATTTAAGGGAGAGAGAGAGAGTTGTTTTCACTATCAAACACTAATAAGGAATGTCCTCAATCAATTTTTCTCAATTAAATCCAATGTAATGCTAAAACTTTTCAGAAATGCCTTCTAATATGCAAATCAATCACTAAGATGTATCTTTATTGTTTGTATGTGAATAATGATTAATTCAATACGAAACTTCTCTTACCAATTAACCTTTTAGATCAAGGAGACTCGGACAAGCATAAGCAGATTTCGCACAAACAACACACCCTCTTGCTATGATTGAAAACAAGAAGAAAAAAGGAAAACAAAAGATAAAAAAAATTCACACAAAAGAAAGATGCTAAGAAAAATGACCTCAAAGAACCAAATGAGATGATTCACAGATTTCTGATGTTCTTCACCACAGTTTTCACTCAGTCAGATAAGAGAGGAGACAATGGTGGATTGATCCCGAGTTCTTCACCAGAAGCAAAGTTCAAAATAAGGAAGAAGGTCAAAAATCTGAACAGCAAAAATGCTTATTTCCCAGAAATCAGATCGTCAAAGGTTAATAGGAAGATGTAGTGAAGCACGAAGAAACTGAGCAAAGGTAAAAACAAAGATTGGATTTTGGAAAAATACAATTCTAGAAGGTTTTTTTGCAAAGGAAGGTTGGTGCTCTGGTGTAAGGGGCACCATAGTGTTATAACGCTCTGTCTAAGGTCTTCAGGGAGTGATGGCACCCTGCTAACAAGGTAGGGGATCGTTGGTGTCCTAAAACCCATAAAAATGGCCAAAAAAACCTAAAACTCAGTTGAACTTTGGATTTCAAAGTATGTGTGATGGAATAAGGATTCAATCAACATATGAAATCAAACACATGGGGTGAACAAAGTCTAAAAACAACAAAGGGTAAGACAAGGTCTGCGAGGAAAACCAAAACTGAAATTTTTTATTCGATCCCCAGTGGATTCGCCAGTTTCTGTTGAAGGAAAATCTCCCTGCAGACATGTAGATCTCTTATTGAGAGCTAGACTCTTAACTCTTAAGAAAAAAGATGCTTATTGTGGACACTGACTTCCTTTTAGGTCTAGATAAACTAGTGTATGAGGAGGAAGGAGAAAAGAAGTACCTTTTATCAGTGTTTGTCCCTGCACGGTCCAAGTTGAGCTCCAATCTTACACTCCTTGATAAGCCCTGTAGACAAACAAAAGTAAAAACAACTTCCTACTCTATTTGAGATTAGCTCGAAATAGACCTATCTATTAGAGACAAATTCATGTGAGATCAAGCATAGATTTTAAAGAAACAGGCCAAGCATATTATATTAAAGAGAACAACAACGAAGAATGCTTACAGCCATAGATGCGAGTGTAGCAGCTTCGTCAAGCCTTCCTCGTCTAAACCCTTGCTCAAATAGTCCACACACTGAATGTTGATGTTCTGAAAGACACCTTCTTCACGGGATCATAGATTAGATGCTTCACAATTCTTTCCATCCCCTTTCACCATGAGAAGGCTTGTTTAAATAGGCTTGGATAGGCCCAACTACTTGAGATACCATTGGGGTAAGTTGAGGAGTTTCCTCCTCCATTTATGGATCTGCCCTAAGATCATGTCTTGACCAAGGATTTGAATCCAAGTGCCTTCAGATATTGAGGGGATCTTTCCCTCATTCTTCTCAACAAACCAATTTTTGCCTAGAATAGGTAGCGCTCCTCCAAAAAGTGCATCAGAGCGTTATAGCACTCCTTGAAAGAGTAGCATCAAGCACTGACGCTCCTAATAGTGGCAACGCTCCCCATAAAGGGCATCAGGGTGTTATAACGCTCCCTGACAATATAGGGGGGAGTGCTCCTCTCCAAAAATATCTTTTGAGTGGGTTTGCTAGTGGCAAAACACTTGTACTTCTAGTAAATTGATTCATCCTCTTCATGACTAATCTTTGAGGTGTCCTAAGTGTCCTTGTCATGTTGTTGGAGGCATGACATAGGCAAGAAGGCAGTATGATGTCAGCAACACTTATACACTTGTGGTCAAGATGAGACACTTGAAATGACGACACTTGCGACACTTGCAAAGTGAGTGATTTTGAGGTGTAACAGAAACCTGTCACTACATACTCATCAACCAATCCGATCTGATCGCATATACCTCAAACACTATACCAAAATTATGTACCTAAAACCATGTGCTATAACCTCACTATTATACAACCTATATCTGTACCAATAACTTCAGCAACATAACTCAACCAAAATCCCTCAAACATGAACCAATACTAAACTTTAGTAGATCTGCCTCAGATCAACTCTACAGCAAGCCCTAAACTTCCATGAGGGAATCCAACATATTTACAAGGAAAACCCTCAACCAGATTCATAAATTCAACACTACACATATGAAAACCATACATTTTTTCTTCTTGTAGCACTCTGTTACTGCGGTTTTGCTTATGTGATTCTCTTGCCGCGATTCTCCTACTGTGAATTTGTTGACGCGATTTTTCTGCCACAATTTTTCTGCTGCACTTTTTCTGCCATGATTTTCCTGCCACGAATTTTCTGCCGCACTTTTTCTGTCTCATTTTTCTTGCCACACGTTTTCCTCTGCACTTTTCGTACCGCGATTTTTCTGTCGCATTTTTTCTACCGCACTTTTCATGTTGCACTTTTCTCTATCAATAATACCTACCCAAATAACCTTTCACAAAATAGATATTCAGTGATATTCAATGGGTGCTAATAGAAGATGCTTGCTATATTATTTATACTTCCATGTAGCTTCCTCAAGGGGTTACCTTCTAACCAACTTAACCCAATTTCTTTCTTTTAGGGTTAACCCACTTCTAACCACTTTTGCACTTCTAACCCACTTTGCTACAAATAGTAAATTCTCCACTTCTAGTTGCAACTAATTTGTTTTGAATTATTTTCTTATTGCAACAACTTAACGCATGATTAAGTTCTAGTTTTACTCACTTGACTAGTCAACTTCTTCTAGGAGCTTCTAGAAGAATGTTGACTTCTTTTACCTCCTAGATAACTCATGAGGGTTCTCCAACTTCACAAGGACATAACTCTCTAACCGTGAGGAGTTATGTGGCATTCCACATATCACCAAAAATGGAATTACATGTACTATTCATATAGAATGGTCTTACCTGCAAAAATATTAAACTTCATACCATTATACATCAATCAATTGAAGTCTCTTAACCATATTGTTGGGGCTACCAGAATTGCTTCAAGGGTTGACATCAATGACAACCAACCCAATTAATCAATAATATCCCCCTTTGGCATTAATGGCAACACTCTGATGAAAATATGAAGTCATGTCACTTATGATCCCCTTGTGACCATCGCTCCCCCTAGAAACATGCCTCTATGTTTTCTTTCCAAGCATCTAATTCTATGACTTGCATTTGGTGAATCTCTCCCCCTTTGAAATCAATGGAAAAGGTAACTTCATGTCTGGGGATAATCCCCCTAACTGAATTGTCCTTGGGGTTGCTCCCCCTTACTAAAATATTGCTGAACATGTTCCCCCAACCCGAATTGTCCTTTGTATGGTGCTTCCTCATGTAAATCTAAGACATATAAGATAATAATTCACAAGAATTTATTTGAGAGTAGAAATTACCCTAAGTCTCTGGCGAAGATACTCAAAGGATTCTCTTGGAAGCAGTTTTGTCAAGATATCTGCAACTTGTTCCTTAGTCTCCACATATTAAAATCTTATGTTCTTATCTGCAACCTATTCCTGTAGAAAGTGATACTTGATTGGAATGTGATTCTCCTTGGAGTGCATCACTAGATTCTTTGAGATACTGATAGCTCTTGTATTAGCACAATAGATTGGAATGGGCTCATCATACTCAACTTGTATATTTGTCAAAGTTTTTTTCATCCATAGAACCTGTGTACAACATGTTGTTGTTTCAATATACTTTTCTTCAACTGTAGATAATGATACTGATGACTATTTCTTTCTTAGCCAAGATACCAAACACTCACCCAAGTAGAACGTTTCTCCACTAGTGATTCGTCAGACATCAATGCAACCTACCCAAACTCTTATGTACCCTTGAGATTTAAGAATATCCTCTTTACTGCTAGAACATGTGATTCCTTTGGTGCTTCTTGAAATCTTTCCACATGTCCAACTGCCTTCATTACATCTGGTCTGGATCATGTTGGCACAGGGGCATACCCGGGGTTCAACACTTCAACAATGCACCAAAAAAACCCTAACTACCATCCCTTTCGGCAACACCTGTGAGGTAGGTAAAGTCTCACCTGAGGTATAGGAAGGGGGGGTTGCAGGAATCAGGTGTCTACAACTGAGCTGGGACACAGATATATGATTACAATACTTAACAGAGTGATTATTCAATAACATGCATTAGTTATTGAACCTTATTCACATCATAAGTTAAACCCTTATTATAGATCAACACAGTAATAATCAATATTAAGCACATCCAATCATTTAGTACATAACAAAAACTTAGATTTAGCATTCATCATACATAAGCACTAAGCATCCATAGATCTATCTATCATACATCAAGATATGTGTACTAAGCAGATAAATACATAAAAAACATGAAAAACATTGCACAAGAACATCAACACAGGATATGCGTGGTTCACCCCAGTGTGGGGCTATGTCCACCAACTCTTCTCCTTCTTTATTAGTCTTCAAGATTTCTACATTATTTTTCTCCTGTGCACAAAGCCACAGAGCTCAGCTTCACACTAGATAGGTGATATGTGCACAAAGAACTAGATCCACCTTCCTCAAATCCAAGTCAAGGCATAGAGCCAACTCCTTGATACATACATACACCATCTGTGCACCAAGCAACTTACATTCTCTTGCACTAAGCCAACTACAAGTCTTTGCACATAGCTAAAACTTACACATTTATTTCACTAAGCCGATCATAAGTAACTTCTTCTCACATTTCTTAGCTATATATTTATACATTTACAATGAGGCCTAAACATGGGTAAACCCATGGGCCAACATCCCATAGCCATTACATAAACCCTAAAAGCCCAAAATCCCATAAAACAAGCGAGATCCCGCGATATCTTCTTTGTCTGGGTGCTCCATCTTTGAATAGCCTGTTGAAGTCCCAAAAATGGTCAAAAATCTCCAATGTTCTCTCAAAACTTGGTCGAGGGCCAACATGCCCCCAACACTCACTTGTGACTCGTCCTGAGTCACTCAGATCTGGGAAGGGCTGCTTCAAATGCCTCAATCTTAGCTCGAGCTGCCTCGAATTGCTTCTTCGCTAGAGCCTCCTGCTCGACAAAATACTGAATGACTTTCTCAGTAACAGGCCCTTCCAGGTGTTGTTCCATTGTCGCAACTAGTTGGTCTAGCTGCGAGCCTTGTCCTTCAACTTCTTCAAAAATCATGCAGGCTTTGTCCTACATCAGTTCGAGTCTTTGTGTCACTTCCATAACCTTGCTCTGAATAGCAGTAACCTACTATTGGACTGCATGTTTCTCTTGTGACCTCTTCATCTTTTCAATGGCAGTAAGCAGCTTCAGTTGTGCTTGTATGGTGGACACATGTTGCTTCGCCGCCTGGAGTTGTGCCTTTAGTTTCCTTAGCTACGGATCTTCTACAAGGCACTCATAGATCTACACACTTCGATCACTTAATTTCTTACACTCTGAGGTGAGTCACCTAATTATTTATACTACGTTCCTGGCAACTTCTTCCCTCTGATCGCGCACTTCTTACGGAATGCATGACACTGCTTGGATTTCTAGCTCCATTAATTTTGCTTGAAGTTGTTGAATGGCTTCAGTGAACTTCCCCACTTGTATCCCAGCTTACTCATCTTACTCTTGTGCCAATCCCAACACAAAGAGAAGTTCTCTAGTCATTGCCTCTTTAACCATAGTCTACTCTGTGAACAACTGGTCTTTTTCTTTCTGCATATTCTCTTTGTCGTCTTTGAAATTCGCTCTGATTTCATATTTTTCTTGTTGTGATACTCAAAGTTTCTCTAAGGCCTCCTCCTTTTCTTCTTGGACTCGACAAAGTCAAGCCTCAGTTGCATCTGATAGCCTTCGTAATTGGGTGGGCTCATCCCCCAATTCTGCAATTTCTGATGACGACGACGCAGTAGACACTGCGCGGCTCGAGTATATGGCTTGTTGTATGTCTCTGGGATCCTTCTCTATTATGGCATACATTGTTTCTTTCTTTGCTTCAAGTCTCTACAATATATCTTTTGAAGCATCTTCTACGACTGCAATGATAAAATCTACATCGTCCACTGTGAGCACATTCTTCGACTGAGGGTTATTGGCTTGGATATTCTTCCATTCTGAGGGTTTCTACAGAGAAACCTTTTGTTTCTTAGATGTATCACCCTCTGTAAGGGGATCCTTTGGTAGTTTCACTTCACCTTGTTCTTACTTGTCTCCTTCTTCCCCTCCTTCCTCTTGGTTCACTTTGTCTCCTCCTCCTCCTGCAGGTGAGTTAGGTGCAATTTCCTCCAATGCATTGTCCTTATCATCACTTTTTGTGTTATGTACGTCCTCCTTCTCCTTTTTCTTCTTTTTCTTTGCACTGCTCTATCCATCATACTCAATCTGGGTGACCAAAGGACTTCAAATGATGTTGGGTTCGAAGAGTTTTGCATCTTCGATTGGTACAAGGAATTATGTTGGCCATTCCTTAGTGATCTCTTCCATGTCTTCCTTGGTCAATTTATAGTAAGACTACAACTCCTCCTTACTGTCAACCCTGCGCGCAATGATGTAGATGAAATGTCGATCTGCGCAGGACTTCGCGAAAGGTCTGTATTGATGCAAGGTATTTGGGGTCATTCGGGGGAATGATTCAATGGCATGCCTTATTTGTAGGTAATAGGAATGGAGCACTGCATTCAAATGCCACTACTTCACCATATTTCTCGTGTACCACAAGGTGGAGAACCTTGCAGCCAATGGCTCTGATGGCTCGACTTCAGGAAATGTCGCTCCCTCCGGCATCTACCAAGCGAAAAATGAAATTAAAATCAGTAACAAACTGAAATGAAACTCATAGCATTGGTCTTTCACTTCACAATAGTCCTTCTCCAACTCGTTGATGAGGTAACTCACCCAGTTCGTCTGCATTCCTTCGACACACTTCCCTACAAGGTTGACTATGAACCATGTGACTTGTGTCGACATGTTCTTTCCGACGAACTTGCCTGCTATAAGCTGACAAGCTAGGTGTACTGCGCCATCCTGGATGGAGGCTACCTTGTATCCTCACTTCCCCTTCTCTACATCTCCATAGGATTCCTTTATACATTGGTCCAGGGTGTGATCTACAACCTTCCCTAGGTAGAAATGGTGAGGTTATGGTCCCTACATGCTCATTCATGTGATCAAGTGGATCAATGTCAGATCCACAATCATGTGACTCTCAAGCCATAAATACCCTCCATGGTAGCACGACAAGAGGATTTTAATGCAAGCGTTAACCTCCTGATGTCGGCTAAAGTGGGGGATCTTCATCACATTCAAGATCGAGGAGTGCATGAGCTCTTTAATCCATGGCTGGGATACTATCTTGGGCTTCTTACCAAATGTCTTCTTCAGGTACCTATGCGGCATGAGCATCGCATAGTTATTTCGGTCTTCGAGGTTGAAGTCACTAATCTTGAGAGATGGGATCAATCCCAACTAGGGTGAAACTGCGCATATTCCCTTTGGGAGGTACGCAGTGATCAGTGTGTATTTGAAATCACGCAGGGCACTTTCATGGTTAACCGTGCTATTCAAAGGTGGGATGTAGTTCGACAAGACCGACAGGATCTGCTTCACATTAGCCAGATCATCGTGGTGTTTGCTTCGTTTCTCAGCAGTGCGGCTATAATTTCGTCCAGTCGATGGGGATGCTTGCAATCCACTAATCGACAATGCATGTATTCCTACAGACATGACTTTCTCAGTCATGAGATCCACAAGAATTTCCTCCACCGATTTCTCTACTGCGATGCGTTCGCCCGACATTCACACTTGTAATAAAATAAATTGGGTAGGCGAACGAAAAAGAAAGGTAATCAAATGAATGGCTAGGTCTAGAAATCACAACATGATAAGCAATCAGTTCTTTGTTAGTGCAGATATCTCAGTTTGCAAAAAGTTGTCCCGATGCAACATCTGACGGGTTAAATAAGAAATGTCATAACAGATTCCTTCAATGGGTAGGAATAAATCCATCCATTATGGCATGGTATCAGCGGTCCAACAGAGATATTTCCCTCAATAACTTCATTTCTAGTTGTTCTAGATCATCGTTCTAATGGTCGGGATGCCTCCAACGGTCATATAGCTTCATCATGGTGAAGTCCCATTCTGTGCGGTTCTTCTATTCTGACGAGGTTCAAGTTCTACAAGCCTGTCTTCTGCGAGGTCTTCTCTGGAACTTCCTGTAGTTTTTCTAAATTTTCTTTCTTCTTACTAAGATTTATTGCCTTCTTTCCTATGATATGAGTCTCTGGATTCCTCTTTCCATTCTTATTCTTACTTTCTCTTAGCCAAGTAACTTCGTACTGTTGATGTTCTTCCAAAGGGTGCAAAGGTATTACCTCTTCTCTTACTATTTCCAGGGTGGATGCACTTATTTCCTGCATGGACAGGTGCTTTAAGCCTTCTTGTGTTTCTTCAAATTCGATAGCTAATTCTCCGTCCCTCTGTTACTTTGACTTATCCTCTTGTTATTCTATTACTCACACTATTTTTCTAGCTATGAAGTCCCTTAATTCTTTCTTTTTTTGTGTTGTATCTTCCTCCTCTACTTTCCTTCTGATCTGGTCCTTCTCAATCCAAGTCTTTCCTAACAAAAGTGCAAAAGGAGAGTTGTTCTCAACAAACTTAATGACTTCAAATTCTTCTTCGTTCGATGTTTCATGAGTAATCATAGGTACATTAGTAACTCTGCCACATAGGGTTATCATCTTTCCTTTAAACAGACCTATCCTTCCCAATGAAGGTACCATAGCAGGCTTTCCCAAAATTTCCCAAGTGCTTTCTCACATGATATTCACCTGTGTTTTCTCATCCAAGACACAGTCTATGTTGAAGTATCATATTCTTGTTTCTATGCACAGTTTCTCTTTTAAGATGTCAGTTAAACTGATGTTTCTATGATCATCCAATGTTTCTTTCATCTGTAATAACATAGTCTATGATTCTTTCTGGTTTTCTAATATATCCTTAGTCTCTTGGCCTTCTTCATAGTTTTTTTGTCTCATGTTCATCTTTTCAACTTTAGCAAGCATTCTAGGGAAATCCTCAACTTTGTGACCAATAGCTTTACAACAAAGACAAATAGGAATTGTACTAGGGAATTCCTTAGCAAGATGTCTCGGTCTTCTGCAATTATAAAAAGGTGTTAATCCTCTCTTTATTTTAAATGATCCCCATCCTTTCCTTACTTTACACTGGGATCACAATGATGGACCTACAATCTGCAAAAATTCTTTCTAGGTTCTTGCATCCACTTGTTAGTCCAAAAACTCTTTCTATGGATAGGAATAACATATCTTTCACTATCTCTATCAAATTTATTCATATCCATTCTTTCTTATAACTGTGCCCTAGTTTTCAAACTAGAACAAAATCTATCAATCATACCTAGATTCATACTTTCAAAGAAAAAATTTCCACTTATCTTACCTTTACCAGAGCACAAAGATTTAGTATCTTACTTATTTTCTTCAGATCGAGTTTATTTCTTATCATAGAGCTTAGCAAGTCAAGTAGAATGTTGTGCACTACAACAACAGATCTATGCACAAAGATTTCTCTTTTCTTCAGTTCCTAGCAATCACAGTTTCAGGTCCCAACAACAGAACCATTTGTTGGCACAAGGGCAGACCCGGGTTTCAACGCTTCAACAATGCACTAACAAAACCCTAACTACCAGCCCTTTCGGCAACACCTGTGAAGCATATGAAGTCTCACCCGAGGTAGAGGCAGCGGGGTTGCAGGACTCAAGTGTCTACAACCGAGCTAGGACACGGATCTGTGATTACAATACTTAACAGAGTGCTTAGTCAATAATATGCATTAGTTCTTGAACCTTATTCACATCGCAGGTTAAACCCTTATTATAGATTAGCGTAGTAATAATCAATATTAAGCACATCCAATCATTTAACACATAGTATCAACTCATATTTAGAATTCATCATACATAATCACTAAGCATCCATATATCTATCTATCATACATCAAGATCCATGTACTTAGCATATAAATACATAAACAACATGAACAACATTGCACAAGCACATCAACACAGGATATACGTGGTTCACACTAGTGTGGTCCACTAGCTCTTTCATAATTACAGTTTGGTCGATGACTTAGCATAGTCCCTGACTACCATGTTAGTCTTAGAAGTCCTTCAAACTTGTCCCACTCAGTGGAAATCATTACTTTCCGCCTTGGGGGAAGTCGACCCCACGGATACTCAATTCATCACATTTGACCTCGATAGTGGAGAGCCTCGTCTCCTCGCTGTCATCGCTTTTCAAATCCCAATGAAAATTCAGAACATTATAAGTTCATCTATGCATCATCGATGAAGGTGGATCCACATGCATCATGTCCAAGTCTGTATGGCAGAAACTTGGTTCCCCCGAACTCATACCATCTTCCATTACATTAAGAGCTTATGACGGATGACCATCTTCTCCTGAAGGGCTCTTCCAAAATGTCCCTATAGAACTCGGGGGCAAGACCATCCTTATTGACATTGAAGTTATCGATGCCCCACTCAATTACAATATCTTGTTCGGTCGTAGCTACATGTACGCTATGAAGGCAGTTGCCTCTTCCGTCTTTCGAACCATGATGTTCCCCCATAATGGGAAGCTCATTACAATCGACCAAGTTTCATTTTATGAGCCTAACCCTTCTGCCAACATCCATAACATTCTCCCCCTCATCCACACTAATCATGAATCATACCCACTCATCGAAATGGGCCCCAAAATTTTCAAAGACCCATAATTGTTAGGAACTTACCATGGTGCACCACCGCTCCTTCATCCTTCCAATCAGGTATGTGTCATATTATCCAAAGGAACTGACATTGAGAATACCCTTCCTCCCAGGGAGGCTTCTTTCATATCTGACGTCTCACTAGTCGCAGAGCCCCTCCCTCACGAGCCTCCTGCGAACTCATCAGCTCCATTAGTTCACGATCTCACCTCACCCCAAGGCCATATCCCAGTTTGGGAGACAGTTCCCCAAGCCATTACTCAAATCCCCTTCTTTTACCCTCCACCAAGCATACAGGATTTCCAAGTAGCCGCAACACTTACTCTCCCTAATATGGTGTTGGCAATCCCATTTTGGTATTTACATCCACCAGAGATGGTTCCTCAACCATCCCTTCCCCCCCAAATAGAAGGAATCCCAATGACGATTCCCATACTCGCTCCCACCATACCCTCTACACCCCCACTCACTAACCCCCCTACCATAGCTAGGGGCAGGCGAAAGAAGAAGGAGCCCACAACTCCACTTCCCCCACACATCCAACCTCCTTTCATGCTATGTAAGAAATATGGACACCCAACCAACAAATGCCCATCTCTACCCGAGTTACGTAACCTAATTCAACTCAATCAAACACCATCACCGTTCGTCACTTTAGCAAGTAATACCACTAACTCCCCTAAAAAAAGTAGAAAAGGGCTGGGAACCAAATTTGCTTGCGCCATATGTTCAGAATATGGCCATTACACACACCATTTCCCAGCACTACCTCAATTCAGATAGATATTAGTAGCAGTACGCCAAATCTTCCAGCACAAACGCAATCCAACTACATCATCCCCACCAAAACTCATTGACATCCATTATGTCATGACTTCAGTCAATGAACGTATGAGATGCCCTTGCTCTCCATGAGAATCCTTTTATCATTTCACATATCAATGTCCTATGATCATTGAATACAGGCAATGCCACATGACCCTAATTCAAACTACTGCACCCCTTACAGAATCGATTATTGACCTTACCCCATCACTAGAGATTCTTCATATTATTTCTCCTGAACCAAAAGAACTCCCTCTTCCTCTGTGGTTCTTGGATAACTTATACAAGGATTTAACCCCAAATCCCCCCAATTCTCCCATTCATTTCCCCACGGAACTTTTACGCCTAACTACCACTAGTACTCCTCAGTACCTCGATATTTGGTTTATGTCGAGCGAACCATCGCAATCTCATTGCATCATCCCCCCCACTTCTTCATCACCAGAGGACAACCACATGGTGACAGTCACCGATATCACTCTTTACCATCCCTTATATTCCTGACAATTCTACTATGACAAGGACATACTCAAGGAATTAACTACCCCCGACTACCCATGGGATGCGCTACACCACAAAGTGCTCTTCTTTCCACAGGAAGCCTTCACGCCTCCTAACCAACACCCCATATACACAGTCGAAACCAAGTATTTTATCCCATCAGGGCATATTGACTAGTTCAACAACCCCATCCCTGGCCCTAATGCTTTTTAAGAAGGCAACATGGCCAACATTTCCCCTACCAACAAAATCGATATTTCCATCAGAAATGGAGTCATCGAGGAAATTACCATTGGCGTTGATGCACTCCTCAATAAATCACCTCCTATAACACCCTCTTCCAAGAATATCGAGATATTTTTACCTGGTCATACACAAAAATGCCTGGCCTTGATCCCTTTATTGTCGAACATCGCATAGACACCTGGCCTGATATCACACCAATTCGCCAAAAACAATGACCGCTACACCCATCCAAAGCCATGGCTATCAAAGCCGATATTGATAAATTATGCACAGTTGGCTTCATCTACCCCATTGCATATACCTCATGGGTTTCCAACCCTGTACCCATTAATAAAAAATAGGGCACTATCCGGGTATGCACAGACTTTCGCGATATCAATCACGTCTGTCCCAAAGACAACTTTCCAACACCTTTAATCGATCAAATTATCGACGACTGCGCAGGCCACAAGGATTTATCCTTCATGGAAGGTTTCTCTGGCTATAACCAAATCCAAATCCACCCAGTTGATCAATACAAAACCGAATTCACCACCCCTTGGGGTACTTTTGCATATCGTGTCATGCCTTTTGGCCTAAAAAACGTTGGCACAACTTTCCAATGGGCTATGACATACATTTTTCATGATCTAGCTCATATCATCCTCACATACTTGGATGACCTCATAGCTCGATCCAAAAAATGCACCCAACATCTTGATCATTTACAGATCATCTTCCAATGGTGTCATCAGTACAACATCTGCTTGAACCCCCTCAAGTGTGTATTATGCGTCACTGTCGGATGCCTCCTCGGATTTATCATCTCCCAAAGAGGTATTACCGTAGATCACCTCAAAGTCCAGGCCATCACAGAAATTCCCCCCCCCCCAGAATTTACGCCAACTCCAGAGCCTACAAGGAAAAGCTAACTTTCTACAGCGATTTGTCCCAGACTATGCCACTCGAGCACACAGTTTCCTTCGCTTACTACACCACGACATCCCATTTCACTAGGATGAATATGCCCAAAAAGCATTCGATGATATTCAAATGGCACTCTCCAACGCCCCTTTAATTAGCTCACCCGATTATAATCGTGACTATATCCTCTACATATTAGCATCAGTTGTCTCAGTAGCAGGAGTTCTCATTCAAATTGGCGATGATGATCGTGAGCATGTCATTTACTACATTAGTAAAAACATCTCAGGGCCACCCCTGAAGTATAATCACGAAGATAAACTAGCCCTTGTAGTCATCCTAGCATTCCAGAAACTGTGCCATTACATTCTGCTTCGCACGACTAAAGTCATAGCAGATTCCAACCCCATGCAATACTTGCTCAGTCGTCGACAGATTAACGGTAAATTTTCCCGATGGATCGTTATCCTTCAAGAGTACGATCTCGAATTTTCAACACCCAAGAGCAAGAAATCTCTCATCCTCACCAAACTCATCACAGCCTTCCCCTCCGATACTACCAGTTCCCCCATCAATACAGACTTCCCCGATGAGCATCTCTTTTAGAACACTTCAGATGATCCTTGGTACGGTGACCTCCTCGTCTACCTCTGAACCCAAAAGTTCAGTAACCACCTCTCACGAGATGATTGCCATCGTATTCGCCACCAGGCCCCCTGCTACCTCCTCATCAAAGATATCTTATATCGATAAGGGGTCGACACCATACTCCGTCGATGCTTGATTAGTGATGAGGCCGATAGAGTCTTGAGCGACTGCCATAGCGGTGCATGTGGGGGCCATCTTTCGGGGATGTCCACTGCTCAGAAAATCATCCAAGCGGGTTACTTTTGGCCTACATTATTTCATGATTGCATTCATGTTGTAAAGTGATGCAATAAATGTCATATTTACGCCAACAAAGCACGAGCACCACCTGCTCTTCTCCACCCAGTCATTACTGCAGGACCCTTTTGTAAATGGGGCATCAACTTCATGACTTGTAACCCCCCATCCAGCAATGGATAGAAATACATCGTTGTCGTAGTCGATTACTTCACAAAATGGGCTGAATCCATGCCTACCTTAAACAACACCGCTGACACTGCATCATGTTTTTTCTTTAATCCCATCATATCCCTCTTTGAAGTACCACTCCAACTAGTCTCCGATCACGGGAAACATTTCGAGAATGAGATTTTTGTCGAACTCTCATCCTGGTTAGGATTCTCCCATGAGTTTGCTTCACCATATTACCCTCAGTCCAATGGACAGGTTCAAGAAGTTAACAAGGTCCTCAAGACCATGTTATAGCGCACGGTTAACAAACATAAGACCAATTGGAATCATATGTTATTTTCCGCACTATGGGCTTATCGTACGGCTGTGAAAACAACCACTGGTTTCACACCATTTCATGTAGTCCATGGGGTAGAGGCCACTCTTCCTATCGAGTGTGAAATTCCCACCTTAGGAACCACAATTGAGTTATTACCTGACACTACTCCAATGGAGCAGCGTTTGCTGAACTTAGAGTCCCTAGATGAAGATCGTCAATCTTCATTACAGAGCAATGAGGTAGCCAAAAAATGGTCAAAGGCCACCTTTGATCGCCATGTCAAACTTCGCTCATTTCACGAAGGCGACCTCGTCCTTGCTTATGATATCTCTCACGATACCCTCGATCATGGAAAATTTGAGTCACTATGGCATGGCCCCTACATTATCCAACATTTCCTCACCAAAGGCGAATACATCCTGGCTTCACACCTAAGCGTAGCCATTCTACATTAGGTTATTTCTTTTATAGTTTTTTTAATCTTCTTTCCATACCTCATGTCTAAACTATCATCTATGTTATTGACAGATTCTTCCTCCACTAGCCTACCACATTGGTTATGCCGACGGCGCCAACCATTGGACACAAAATATCGCTTCGACAACTTGGGCCCTCTATTCCGCCTCACATGAATTTCTCCACTCTAGCAGCATATGTTTGGGTTCAGCAACCAACAACCAAGCCAAGTACACTGTTGTCATTGGCCTCCTCACCGATGTCAACCATCATTGTATTCGTCACCTTAACGTCTTACTTGAATCCCAACTAGTCGTCCTCCAACTCAACAATGTGTAATGTGTCTGCGATCCTTGTCTCTTTCACAAATACATGCAAGTTAGACTTGTATCTTGACATTTTGATTTCATTACATTTACACATATTCAAAGACAATTTAATCAAATCATAGATAACATAGCTAACATTATACTCGATTGGCATATATCACATCAAGATACCTTTACACACACATAAACCATCAAGAGTCTGTCATAGCATATATCGATTAGATATCATAAATAACATTAAAAAAAAAATTTCTCACACACATGTGAACATCACAAAGACCCCAAAATGTATATCCATATATATATATATATATATATATATATATATATATATATATATATAAATCGATCAACAGTTCCATCACAATGTTTACATACACATAGAATACATCGTATACAAAATCCGCAGGCCAGTGAAGCACCTCGTTACAAAACTGGTGTCACTACACCAAAATGGGCTCACCAACCTATATATAATATACAAAAAGTACAAAGAGACACACTCATGGTGCCTCTAGAGCACCACCTCCTGGCCCTCCCTCAGGTGGTGGTGCCCCACCCACTATCGGTCCCTCCAGATCTAGAGGTAACTGCCCGGTCATCGCAGCACCTGCTACTTCTGCTCATCGAACCACCGTCTTCCACATCAACGGAAATCCCATACACTACTCTAGGAAACCCTCATCTTGGATGCGCAACCACATGCCCTCAGACACTCCCTATAGCACAGCTTCCAAGTGGTGGAAAATATCCTCAAAATCTCCCCCGGCCTTAGTCGGAGGAGCATGCGATGGCCCTACACCAGGGTCGTTGAAATGACGTCTGCTAGCTGCTCTCTCCTTGCGAGCTGGTCTCGCCTCAACATCCTTGCACCATCCTTTCTCCCCTGCCCGTGGCTCCCCCCGCGGAGGCCTCACCGGCCCCTGACGAGCTGACGCTCTCACCAACTCAACCTCATGCCCACGAGGTCCCACATCTGCACATACAAACAAACAAAGGATAGCATCAACATCCATTTATACATAATACATAGGTCATACTATCTCAAATATCAACATATCCAACAAATCAAAAACATACCTTGGTGGTCAAACACCTCTCCCGTAGTTAACACCATATCCGGATCACCTTGGAAGTCCACCCCACAGTATGGATACTACAATATGAACTGCAACATCTGCTGCCACATCATGCAGCCTCAACCGTGAAAAAATTTCCACCCTCACCACAACCGTGGCGAATCAAAATCCTCAACCACCGCATCAGTCGCGGCTCTCGCGCACCAAGTGCGCCCAATAAAACTCTAGGGTGCAACATCAACACCCTCTCCAAAAACTATGCCACCAAGATGGACCCAAAGGAAAAGTCCCCTGAGTCCACAACCCAACACTTGTCGAGCTGCCCTACCATCTTGGCATGCAACATCAATCCCCAGGAAAACTTCTCTCCCACCAATGCCCTCCCCATAATCCTCAGCTGACCACCACTGATCCGTTGAGTCGCAAGGGACACATAAACCCTCACAACCATCATTGCTACATAATGATGAACCAAAGCATCCATAGCCCCGATACTCACCATGGATCCCAACATAAATTCATCTCTCGAACAATACCTCCAGCCTAAGGTAGCCAATTTCCCATCCCAGGTAACACGGGCTTCGTCGGTAAGGGCATTCCTCGAAAAGGGAGCCCAGTCAGAAAGTACACATCCTCCACCACAGTGAAGGCTAGTTCCTCACCCCGCACCATAAAAAAATGCAGATTCAGACTCCACATCTAGATCAAAAACTGTAGGAGATACTTATGGGCTCGTATCAAAGGGCACTCGAAGAACTTTAGCAGCCCACAAGCTACCAAGGGGGAACGAACCATCGGATCCTCAATAGCCATGGCCTCCCTAAGTTTTGACCAGTCTCTCTCTCGCCAATGAACCGGCATCGTCCC